>OZ020518.1:24639131-24664596 GCA_963971425.1 Bryoerythrophyllum caledonicum
TGTTTTGTGGTTGTATTTGTATTTTGTATCTTTGTTTGTACAATATTCATACATTTTATTGTATTGGATATATTGTCTTTTATAGCTATGATATGTGCGTTGTAGAGATGGAGTAGTTTTTTGTTTCAGTTTTATATTATGTATATTGATTTTGGTATTTGTATAGGTGTTTATAGAGGTATATGTAGAGGTATTATTATTTAGGTTGATATTTGTGTTGGTATTTGAAGCAGTATATGTGTTGGTATATCTGCTAGTATTTGTACCAATATTTATATATATATATAAGTTTTTGCTTGTTTATGTATGCCAATATTTGTATTGGTATGTGTATAAATGCTTTTGTATGTATTTGTGTATTTATTTGTACAAGTCAATATGTATTTGGTGTAAAATATGTATTTATTTTTTGTTTTAATACAAAATGAGTATGGGATATGTGTGTTGTGGTATGTATATCCTAGGAGGTACACTACTGTGTATGCTGCCATATATTCTCCCTTATATTGTACCATGTACACTACATTATCCATAATGATCAATACAATGTAATCTACTATGAATGCTACTTTGGAAACTATCAAATATTCTACCGTCTATTGCCTTCTATTGTAGTAGTTGCAAGGTGTGTGAAACTTGTATAAAAAAAGGGTGGTATGTGTATTATACCTTTTGCCTTGCGATCTTCAATCTTCACATGTTTGACTTCCCATCTTTGATTCTTTGGGTGGTCATAGCTTTGGTGATGGCTTGCAAGGATGCAAGGGTCGTACTCATTGATTCTTGGTGATGATTTGGGCCTTCAACTCATCACTTTTCTTGTGGACCGCATACACTTGCGTCTCTAGTCTTAGTTTCTTGTTGCTTTCTTCCACTTTGGAGTCCACAATGGCAATGATGTCGTTCTTTGAGAGGTTGTTTGTTGACTCTTCCATCTTGAAGGCCTCCACGGTGTTAATAATGGCTTTGCTAACATTGAAGAATCCAAACTCCGCAATTTGATCTTTGGTAGGTGGCTCAACTCCGTCAAGACTTCTCCAATGTGGTGCAAAATCCACGTAGTGTCTGCCCATCTTGATAACTTTACCCACAAACTTTCTATAGATTATAGGATTGATGCAATGGACGTTGGAACTACCATTGTGCCTAATTCCATCATCGCGATGGAACCAAATGTGGGTAGCATTTCCCACTCCCACGATATTTTGAATTTCTGCACTAGTATCTACCATGTTCATACGAATAGGCAATTGAGATAACGTTAGGGCAATAGCATCCTTTTCTGCCTTACTCTCATAGTTGATGCCATTTGATGAAGCTTCAACATTGCCCGTTGGTTGCAAAAGCTCATGGTTGGTTGCCACTTTGTGGAGTTTGATCTTTGCCGCTTGTTGGGGAGTTGGTACAATAATAAAAGCATGGAACTCTTCCTTGAGCTTCTGTACACTTGTTACTTCAAACTGAAGCCCACAGTTAAAACTATTCTGGAGAATATCCACAAAAAGAGCATTTGCGGACATGCCTTTAAGGGATTCACTTTTGAATTTGGTAGAGAGGTTAGAATTTTTTGAAATATCATAATAAGCTTTACATACTTTGCCACAAGCATATTGTTTGTCTAGCTTTAGGATAAAAGATCTAAGACCTTTGAGAAGTCCAATGCCATCTATCTCGAGCTTATGCAAGTGCAATTTAATTACACCTCCCCAGACCCCTTGTCGTAGTCCAGTGATTTGTAATTTCCAAAATTAACCAAAATTAACCTTAATCAAGCCCACCTAACCAGATCGTTTCTAAGGATTTTTATTGTGTGTCAAACTTTCTAAATCTAAGAAAAATACATACTTAATACCTAAGCTTACGCGGAAGGATGGCTTCCTTGATACCTTAGTGACTGGTAACAAGAAATCACAAATGTTTAATTTAAACTCTGTTGAGCGTCAGAGTAGTTTTCCGATAAGTTTTACAGTGCCCGAAAGTCATTGCCCTTCTTCTTGCAGTCTAAAGGCCACAAATTCCACAACCTAACTCTACACCATAAAAAAGGTAAAAGGCTGCAGCTAGTTCACCGGCCTTGACAATTTACCGGAAAACTGTCTCGAAAACAACCCGGATAACAGTCTCGGTATGTAGGTCACTCAAAGTCGGATTCCAACTACAACGACATCCATTGAATCAAACAAGGAAGATACAAGAATCACAACAGTCTAGTGCTAAGTAATTCACATAAACAAGACAACTTTCCACGGGGATCAAGGGATCTCATCCACTGAAAGGGTAGAAAATCGGAAATACTCCAGACTCAGGGTTAGCCGGAATCTCTTTTGAGGTACCAAGAAGGGGGATGTCACCCCTCCTCCGGATCAGTCCAAACACTTCTCACTTAACGGATGCTATCATAAATAGTAGTAGGCTTCCCGGATCCCATCCGGTAAGCAACTCTACTTAGTCCAACCGGTCTAGGGTTAGGAGTAGATCCCGGATCTTAATCCACCATCTAGCCCGGATATCCTACTCCCTCCAGAAGCCTTAGCTTACATTGAATCACATAGCACTCAACAAGCCACAACCTTGCACATCCTAGCAAAGACCTACTAGGAGGACTCAACTCTCTCCCTCTCTACTCACACAAGCTCAAGAAGAAGAAGAAGAAGAAGAAGAAGAAGAAGAAAAACGCCGGTCCCCAAAAGGGAGCCGGAGTGAATAAAGTGTCCGTTCGTTCCACCACTAAGTCCGTGTCCACCGGGCATGGGTTAGTAGTATGGAACTACTTCCCCCTTTCGAGGATAGACACTATGTATCCAGTAACAAGTAACCAAGGACATGGACCATAGGTCCCAAAGGTCTCCAAAAGAGGAGGTGTACGGTGAAATGCATAGGTTTGTCTATGAAGGGGAGTCAGAAGCGTCAAGAAGGGGTTGGTTATTTTTAAGTTTTTGTTTATGTAGGAATATCGACATAGCATGTTGAATTACAATAATGTTAATATTTGAAAAAGTGGTTTTGATTGAAGTGATGGGGGTCTTGAATGTTTCTTCAAGGGTTGTCATTGAGGGAATGAAGGTGGTGGCTCTAGCACCCGCGATAATGACAATGAGGGGGTCTACTTTCCATCCTAGTGCTTGAATACCGTTAAGTAGTGGTTGGTATTTTGTTTTGTTTGCAATAGTGTCCGAAGAGAATCTATCATTGCAATATGTGAATTCAATAAATTGAATAGTAAGACTAGGGTCTACGTGGTTTGGTGGGGGGTCTTTGCATGATAGTCCTCTAACACACAGTAGGTCGGGTTTGAATCTTGCATTACAGTGGAATCTTTGAGTGCAACATATGCATGGTAATAGCCAAGGAGGGATTGTATTATCTTGTGGGTTGTCATTAAAGGTTCCGGCATTCATGAGAATGAAGCAATGGGATTTGATTGATGAAATGAGTAGTTTGCGAATTGCCTATACGGCTTTGTTAAGTCTTTTGACAATTAGTGAGTGTATATGGGGGTTTTGGCATTTGAGTAAGACATGTAGCCATGTGTCCGGGTCCATGGTGTTGTAAATTGGACATGTTATTGTGGAAAATCTTTCTATTCCAAAGAAGAATTGTTTGCGGGCATTTTCCATGTATTGTCCGGTGCGGAATTTGATTAGGCATGTGATTTGTGGATCCGTAATTATGGGATTTTTCCAAAAAAAGGTGGACAATTCGTTGTGAATGTTTGGGTTGACGGTTCATTTATCAATATTGGGGAAATTTTCTATAAGTTTTTCCAGGCACAAGCTCAATAATAACTCTAAACACAAGTAATGAAGGCAAGACACAAGCAAAGCAACAAAGAGAAGAGTACTTTAAATAAGAGCCCAAGGCTCCTTAAGTACACAAAGGCCACTAGCTACCCTCCAAAAATTAGGTCCACAAAAGGTGGGAAATGGCATCTAGATCCTATAATTGAGGGTTGCCTAGTTACCGGCGGATTACCGGTTAGACTTCTGATCCGAGACCGGTAAAAACATACTTTAACAATAGTAGGTAGCCGGGAAATTCACTCAAGTGGTAGTGACCTGGTGCACAATGGGGCCCCATCGACATCACTACTTCCACCCTAGCGTTAATCTACCGCACCTAGCAACATCCTATCAACGGATAGGGTAAATCCACAATAACATATAACATAGGCTCATCCGGAAGACCCATTTAGAAGACTAGAATTATCTTCCAGTAGATCCGTGGGAGGATTGACCCAAAAGATTGGGAGTCTCTATGAGCATATTGTCAAGACGATCCACCAGAAGGTTGGAAATCTCAATCAAGAGATCTACCAATAGATGGGGAGTATCTACCAGTGTATTGGAAGTCTCCACCGAATCAACAAGCATAGCTATTGGAGACATGTTGTGGCTAGCCACGTTGTGATTCTCTCACGTCGGTTGGGATGGAAGATTGGGTTTTAAAATTCAACCACCCTCCTCAACCAGTTATTCATAAACTGTTCACTACAATAGCACTCCGATGTGTTGTAGGAGCTTGATAGGTGCTTATCCAGCAACTCCCAATTGACCCCGGGCTTCCATCCCTCCTCTTCTGCTAAAGTGTACACATTACGCTATGATTCTGTAGTCCATGTCAGGGGATTAGCCTCGTAGACTCCCCGGAGTGTCCGAGTAGGTAGGAACTCTGCAGTTGCATATCCCTTCTGGAAGACCCAAGTTATCTCGTATAATCCTATATAGCCTATCCGGGTGAGGTCTTCCTCCAACTATCCTCATTTCTCTATCCCTTTCCACTTGTTTGGATCAATCTTGAAAAGCGTCAGTTCTACTGGTGGAGTCATATAGTTCGGGATGGACTAACTCCGGGATGTACCTGTACTTTCACCAATCACCCTACTAGACTTATCACAATTTTTGGTCTGGCCCGGAAAACACACGAGTATACCGGACAACCGGTGTACTTTTCTCCGGAACACTTTTCTAGATTAATATAGATGTAGGCATCTCACATATCTAGAAACACAACTAGACAAAACAAAATAACAAATGACCACTCAAGCGAAAGAGATGACTCATATGCTAGGAGAACAAGAGTTTTTGTAGATGGTTTTTCAGGGAGACCAAAGAGACTGGAAAATTGATGAAAATTTTTATGCAAGACTAGGAAAAGGGGAAGAATAGAGAGAACACAAAGACTACTTGCCACAAGGCCACGCAATGGAAAGGAAGAAAATAAATAAATGGAAAAATAATAGACGCACAAATAACAAGAATTCAAGAGTCTAGGACGCACAAGGTTTAAGTAGATTCTACCGGGAGACTTTCTCTAGACCGGAAAAAAGACAACCGGAAAAAGAAAAATGAAAGAAACAAGTGAAAGAAGAGAACTCACAAACAATGATATTCTACAAACAAGAAAAATCCATCAATTGGCAAGAGGCACCTTGTTCCCAATTCTTGCCACCTCCTTGTTGCACCCGCAACCTCCTCGCAATCATAGATTAGTCTCTGAATCTTCTCGCCGCAGTCTTGAACCTCCTTGCACCGCTTCCACGCCTAGTAATCGTCACCTTTGTTGTGTCCAAAATCCCTCCGCCATGATCTTTCACAAATCCTAGTTTGCAACTTCAAACCCTAGGCTTCTTCTAAGTAGCTGCAACTCTCCATCAAACCTTCATTCACACGGTCGCGATTTCCTCTGTTCTCCTCTTCTCTCCTCTCTTCTCTACCTCCTCTTCTCTCCTCTCTTTTCTCCCTCCTCTTCTCTCTTGTCTTCTCTTCTTCCTCTTCTCTCCTCTCTTCTCCTCTCTCCTCCCTTGTTTAAGTTGCGGTCTCCTCTTCTTCCATGCTAGTCTCCTCGAATTCTCTATATTTTCTCGAAAATGGAGTTGAACTAAGGGAGCTCCGATTTTTCTAGTGAGGGTTGCCTTGGAAAGTTAGTCGCAGATTGAGAGTAAGGGGCAACAAGAGGTGCTGGACTTGTTGTAAACCCCACCTTACTTCAGATCTAGATGTGTATGAGCTTGGGGAGAGAGGTGAAGTGTTGGAGAGGGGTATTGCTAGACAGATCTACACGTGCAAAATTTCTGGAAGATGAGTATGTGCTCAGAAGCAAGACCTTGTTGAGAGTTGTCTGTAAGAGTTGGAACTTGACGTGTTGGGTGACTAGGTTTAGGCCTCACTTTCAAAAGAGCAAGTGGTAGATCTGTAAGACAAAGCACATACATCGACTTCTAAGGCAACTCAGATCGAGAACCATCAACCTCAGAAAGCTGGAGCAAGAAGATCAACACAAGCTGCCACCAACACCTCCATCGCCCAACTCTAAGCTACGAAATCCCCTCAACCCTTTCTTTCACTTCTGCATAGTTTTGCTCTTATTTTTCGTTATTTCTGTTCACGTTATCACTAATTACACCACAGTAGGCACACAGATCCATGTAGGGTTTGGAACTAGATTAAACTCCCAAACTTGCCATAAAATCCACAACCCTAATAGCACACAAACTAAGCACTATTGTCAACAACATAGATCTAATAACAAGTTAGTAAAAAAACACAAGCACTGTCACACTTGTAGACATTATATTTGCAATACTAGATCTAAAAAAACCACGCGGAAGCGCTGCCAAAAAATCCACAACCATCACCACGATAATAAACACCACAGTAGTCAATTAAGAAAAAAAATACAAGAATTTTATGTGCTCCACAAGATGTATACAGATTAGAGATAAACAAGTTCTAGAGCAACAGGGACAACAAAGGAGCTACAAGCAGTTTACGAAGAACAAAGACCCCAAACAGTCGAGGAAAGGCCCCAAACAATCGAGGAAGAAACGCGACCTGAAGCCGCAAGGTCCGCACCAGAGTTCACGAAGTCACGCAACAACACTTTGCGGAAGCCCTTGCAACACACTACAGGTTCTTCTCTCCCACCCCCCTCTAACCTCTCCCTCTCCAACACAGATACTAGTCTTGTGTCTATCTGCAGCAACTACTACCCAAAACCAGCACGCCAAAGCCCTGAGAAGAAAGGTCGTCCATACTCCACCTGCACAACGGAAAACAAGCTGAGCCAGAAGTTACACATATTGGTGGACGAATCTCAAGTTGGGAATACAAAGGCGCACATAGAAGATCAAAGACAGACAAAAGTAGTACTTGCTACTGCGAAATATATCGACTGCCACAAGGGGCGCGGCTGCTACTTTGATATAGGCGGAGACAAATTACAAGAACACTTACGACCACCCCTCAAGACACATCAACAACATTTGATCAAGACAAAGCAACGTCAACATCAGAAGAAAAATGGAAGCTCCACAGGGACCAAGACAACAACCAAGACCTGCAGGCGCCCTCTGTAGGACCAGACCCAACCTGGACATCAAGACAACAACTCGACCCCAGACACCGAGAAGACAAGATCAGCCCGCACCAACAGTTCTGTAGGAGCTACACCACACCAACCCAACAACACGCTACAACATCGAGGGCCGCGTCCACCACATCAAGAGCGGCCACCAAGAACCGTCGTAGGACCACGAATCCAAGCCTGCAGGCCCACTCCAGTGAAGAATACTACCCAACAGGAGCGACTACAGACACACAAGACGGGACCTGGACAACAATACTTGGACGACAACGCGAGGCAACAAGAAATACCGTAGACGGGTTTGCGAACCAACACAGAAAGCAGCAGTCTCCGCCAACAACACTATGCCCACGCATTCCCGACCCCCGACGACTACTCCACACTAGAGGACCAACACCCCCTCGACATACGCAAGGAGACACAACAACGAACCCAAGATTCAATCAACAACAACAAGACCACAACGGTCAGTTTTCGAAACCCGCCATCTCTTACTGGAAACCCTTGTGTTCGGAGGGCATGGTATTCGGGTGCAGGCTTTGTTGGAAGATTACAGCAAAAGGTGGAAAGCAACAGCCATACCAAAGAGTTACACACCTGAAGATCAAAGAGCATAAGGAAAACTCCAGCACAAGAACTAAGGGCCACATCAAGCAGGAGCCGGGAAGACGAACACATGCAACAAACAGGGCACAACTAGGAGAACGGAGCAAGGAAGGTACAACAATAACTAACAGCAGGGCCAACACAAAGACGAGGACAGAAGTGAAGAAGAGAGGCATCAAGGACGAGAAGAGGAAGAGCACACAAGCAACTACGGGCAATATATATAGCGCTTCCTCAGACGAGGAAGAAGGCCTGCTTTGCCAGCGACATAACACGATCTGGGAAGCCCCAACGGAGCACTCAGAGAGAGAAATACAACAGAAAGGAGGGGAATGCTATCTTGTGAGCGGTGAGCATTTGGCATTCAAATTTAGGGTTTAGGGTTAAGGATTTAGGGTTTATATTTTAGGTTTTATAGTTTGGTAATAGGTAAAACTTTCCTACTTTTTGAAGGAAAGTACAAAATAATAATTTTTCACCTATTTTTTTTATCCATGGCTTACCGCTCATCGTTCACCGCCCACTGGATAGCTCGTGGATCCATGTATCTCCAATAGGACAACATCTATTTCCAAACGTATCCTTTAATGGGGCATGGACAGTCACGTATCAGCCGATAGCGTTAATCTCGTATCTGTCAGTAATTCCTTGGAAAGACCGCCCAGACATCTCCACGTAACTTCACCGGGTTTCACCATCAATCCATGTGGCCTTGCCTTGCTTCATTTGTGTGGGTTTTTATATCAAAGAGGAAGACAAAGAAAATGGATACAATTTTAGTAGTTTGAGTTCTCACCATCAAGCCAATCACCAGCGTTGATACTAGATTGGTACCCATAGTCCGATGGATCCACATACAAGGTAGGACTACCTAAAACCACCTAGGGAACCAATACCATTCTCTTCTATACCCTTCCTAGATTTCAACAAAGAAATGTAGCTTGTCTTTACTTAAATTTTGCATTGCCTAGTGAAATTATAAGTGATGAGTTGACATGCAACATTTTGGAGGAACTTGGAAGGTGTAGAAGGGAGCCGTATTGGGTTGTTTGTCAATTTTAGGTCGTCCTATCTTGACTCTTTAGCCCCTAAAACATGTTTTTGAAAACCAAAGTTTGTGCTGATTTTTTTATTGAAATATTTTTGATGGAATTACAATGCCTGATTTTAGTATTTGGCCTTAAAAATTGAATTCAATCCATGACCTAAAGCTTGGAGAAAATTTGCATACCATCCAACGGTTGATGAATTAGATTTTAGGGTTTAAAGTTTACACAATTTGGTAGTAAATATTGTGGAAGGATATATTACTTTATCCATCAAAAGATTCTTGCAATAATTTTTGTACTTCAAATGCAAGAGGTTCAGATGTGCACTAGGTTGACAACTTTGCATTGACATATCATATGTGAAGTAAACATTTATACATGATAAGTGACTATTTTTTGTTTTTGTCTACTTGATTGTGTACATACATGTTCCAAACTTATTTGAATTAATACAAAAAATTTGTATGCAATGAGAGAGATCAACAATCGCAAAATAATGGAGAGCCTACTAAAGACAAATTTCAATCAATCGTTTAAGACCAAAATCATTTTGCATGTGTATGAAATACAATATAATATGTGGCATGGTATCCATTGTATTATAGTATATTTGATGTATTTTGCAATGTATTCTTAGATTTTCCATGAGTTCTACAATCCTAAATTGTGACTTGACTTTTTGCATAGTGCACTTGTAAAGCGTACATCCAAATTGAAATTTAACACATTCAGATACCACATTTGGGCCTCTCAAGCACTAAAAGGTTAAGACATTGAAATTTAACACATCCAAAGACCACATTTGGGCCTCTCAAGCACTAAAGGGTTAATTCCTTTCTAGTATGCTTTGCTCAACCACAATTGCACTTTCATTTCTCTTCATTTCTTGTTCCCTATATCTTTATCTTTTGATCTTCCTTTTTGAAGGCTCTACATGAGTTTATCTCCAAAACTATGCTAAGGATGTTCAAATATGCTAAATATAGTATTGTACAAATCCTACAATCATCCTAATATACTACATTACTATATTTATTAGATTTTGACAATTGAGGCATTTAAAACGGGACCTTGGGGCTCCTACTTGAGTCCTTCATGTACGTGGAGGACAAGACAAACTTGGCTTTTTCACTCCCCTTTGATGTCTCTTTAAGTTGCAAATTTTGTTTATTAATAGTTTTTCAAATTTGGAATCTTCCCTTGATAATTTCTAAATTTACTTGGCATATCAATGCCAAATCTTAGGTTAAGTTACGGTACCATCACTTGTTAAAAATGTAGAGAATAAACTCATCCCTAGTGCATATTGCACTATGAAAAAATAGTATTAGACAATCAATGAATATACCAAACAATGACTAACTTTAGCATAGACTATTGTTATTTGGTATACTCAATGTTCATCTCATGTCTCCAAAGGGGGAAGGCATGAATAGAGTGTATGTTTGTTTGTCCTCAAACCACCTCCATGTAATTAGTTGTAGTTCTCGAACTATGTCACATTGGAAAATCAGGATGACTAGCGAGTGAGCTCCGTATTTCCTGGAGAGGGAAGGAGGGGACTTAGCTTGTGAGCTGCAAACGACGTGCGATAGGAGTTGGCTGGCCCTATTGAGAGCCCTTGTAGTGTGCAGATCAGAGGTGGTATGGTGAGAGTTGAGGTGCATAGTAGACGTGTTGGATGGCTCAAACACTAGATCTGAGGTGGTGAGTTTGATGATGCCCTAAGCAGGTACAGATCTGTGCAAGTTTGTTCTGAAGCGGGAAACTTAGTGCTGGAGCCAGATCTGTAAACACTTAGTCCACACAGATAATGACCCATCCCAGATCTGGAGTGCTAGGATTCGATCTGTAAACCCTCCCATCAAGTCCCCTTTTCCCCAACCTAGGAATCCTAATTTCAAGATTGCGAGAAGGCATCACCGAATACTGCTGCTGCGCAGCTCCAAGTCACCATTACAGGCTACCCCTCACCCTCCCATCTCGTGCAATTATTCGTTGTTAGTATTAGAGTTTACTAACACATTATGTAGGATTGTATACACAACTGTATACTTTATTAAGTGGACCAGCTGCATGAGCAGAGCTGATCTCAATAAAGACATCAGATCAGTAGTCTCCAACACGACGCGAAGCAAGTCGCCAACGAACCGGGCCGCGCTCCAATTATCAGACCTGCACGAGCAGCTTAGCAGATCAACCTCACTAGATCCAGGTAAGTTCCTCAACCACTCACATTTCCATTCTCGTTCTTGTTGCAATAGGAAAGTAACCTCTAGATCACAAACCCTCACCCTTCTCACATGGAACCCCACGTTCCAAACATTTAGACACAACACTAGTACCAAAACACCTAGACAGAACATACCACTTGAAAATAGTTCAAAATACCTCTCTCCTCCTGCACATGCACTACTGGGATTTATCCTTCTCATGCGGAAGCGCTGCCACTTTTTATGTAGAAACAATATAGAAAGACCACAAACCTATCAACAAGTAGAAACCCGGAGTATGGAGCAGCAAAAATACGTGCAGATCTGGAAGCGACACAATATAGACAGAACCAACATCGAAAGAAACACACGTAGCAGATCACACAAACACACACATAAGTTGCACAGCTTCCCCTCCCCACCCAACTCTCCCCACCCGCTCTCCCCCCCTGCTATGAACCTCAGCTCGCCCCTCTCTCCCTCCCCCACCTCCCATTCATCACTCATCTCACCTCCGAAACCCTATTACTCTCCCCAACACTCCTCCCTGAACACGAGAAGACAGAACAACCTCCCTGCGAGCTCTAGAGACACTCCGCCCTCCAACAGAGACCTCGCAATAGCCACCCGCGACCTTCCCCTTGTGTCCACTGCCAGCGACCTTCCCCTCAAGGGCTGCAACCCTGTCTCTATTGCTAGCGACCCTCCCCTCATGGGCTGCGACCATGTTCTAACGGACCCTACGATCAACACCAACGACCCGACCTTCCCTCGCGACCTTCCCTTCACAGAGCAAAACCCTCGCCCTCCCATCAACGACCTCCGCAGGGTCGCCAACGACCTCCCTTTTTTAAAACTGCGACCTACCCCGTCTCTAAACCTACGACCTACTCCCTTTCTAAAACTACGGCCTAC
Organism: Bryoerythrophyllum caledonicum; assembly: GCA_963971425.1. Lineage (NCBI taxonomy): Eukaryota > Viridiplantae > Streptophyta > Bryopsida > Pottiales > Pottiaceae > Bryoerythrophyllum > Bryoerythrophyllum caledonicum. Next base: position 24,651,277 of record OZ020518.1, read on the forward strand.
TGCGACCTTCCTTAAATTTTGCGGCCTACTGCGACCTTCTGCAACATTCCCGACACTGCGACATACAAAGGTACGCATAATTGTATGTATATCAATATATATACTAATACGGATACTAGTAAATATATTGGAACATATACTGGAACGTACACTGAAACGTATACTGGAACATATAATGGTACGTATACTGGTACGTATACTGAAACGTATACTGAAACATATAATGGCACAAATACTAATACGAACATTATTACTCTGAAAACCAATTCAAATACTAATACGAAGACTAGTACAAATATTGATATGAATACCTACATAAATACTAATATGAATACCGAGACAAATACCATGGAGAATATTGAGGCGCATACAAATACAAACATACATATAAATACTAATATAAACACAACTACATATACGCACACAAAGACAACCACATATCATCAACGAAACACATACATACACACACACACATACAAAGACGAATACATACAAACAAAAAAGCACAAAATAAAATACCAAAGTCACATACAAAAACAAAAAATTCTAAAACAAAACAAAAAACCCATCTACTACAAACTACTAATACTAATTGGAGGGGACATAGAGACTAACCCAGGACCCATGCCGAACGTATTAGAAAGACACCCCGCTTTGCACAAAAAGAATGCTAAAACGTATTTCATACCAAATACCATAAAACTACAACCCGAATATGAACACATCGCCCAAAAATTTGCCGCCCTCCTAAAAACCACATACATACTACACCAACAACATAACGACACATATCCATATATTGCCACATATATAAACCAACATAACGAACACCATCCATCCCACATTCTATATGCCCTAGTCATTACAATACACCCCAACATAGACCTTTGCAATCAACTCCTCAATACACAAAACCAAAATATAACCCAATGGACCAATACACTCCTACGCACTTTACAAAATTTACAAAATCCACCCGAAAGACACATTAGTACCCTACACCCATATACGACATTTCTTGAAACTAACCAAAACACCATAAACTACAATACATCGATAAACAAAGAATTATATGACTTTATACACAACCAAAATACACCCCCATCAAATGATATGATAAAACAAAAATTCCCATATCTCCCAAACACAATAATAAATGAGTCACTAAAATGCCTAAACCCCCTCCCGGAATACACGCACCCCCCCCCTCCTCCGCCGAACCACATCCCACCACAAAATCAAAACCCACACATGAACAACAACAACACAAACATAATAACATGGAATGCCTCATCCCTCAATACCGCACTCCCAAACTTACAAAACATTATCAGGTACACCAATACACCACCAGCACTCATAGTTATACAAGAAACAAAAATCTCCGCCACAAAATCCACAAAATACATACAAAGACTTTTTCCCAACTACAAACTTATCTTCAATAATACACATGCCCTAACACGATGCATACAACAAAGACGACCATATACACCGGGCCGAGGGGGCCTCCCCACTCTCGTACACAAAAACTACGCCTTTCCAGGCAACATCAAAAAAATCCCCACACCGATGAACATATCCCCATATCTCCAAATTTTGGAAATTTCCAATCACCCATTACAATCATGGCTAATCCACCACATATACATGCCATCCCACCCCGAAGACATTAGACTTACAGAGGACATCAAAACTAACATCACCACCCATATTTCCAACAATCCCAACCACAATCACATCTTATGTGGAGACTTCAATAGAGACATTGCCCTCATAGGGAGACAAAATAAAAACCAACACACACCACCACAAATAATAGACCTACAATGGAAAGAATTTACAGAAAACCTAAACTTTAACTACATACCCACAAACACTACATACTCTAGACAAGGAGGATACAACTACAGTAACTGGAGCCTAATTGATGGATTCTATGTCCGTGCGACCAACCATACCACATTTACTTCCACAACAAATAATAACATTCACCTGAATTCCGATCACTCACCTATACAACTCCACATTCCAAACAACACATTCATAAACCGTGCACCAACCACCACAAACAATGACCAAATATGTATACTCAATCCTATCCCACAAAACAACATAGAATCATTCAACACAAAATTCTTCGAGGAAAACTCATTACAAATTGACTCCCTAATATACACATTAGACTCTAATAACCATCTCTCCCAAACGCAATGGCAAGAAGCCTGTCACTCTCTAGATATACTCATCAACAACATATCCAATACTATTGAACAAACATGCAAAGCCCAACCCATACCATAAATGACAAATCAAACATCACAACAAGGAGGGTATCTACCCTATAAATTAGCTAAAACTTGGCAACAACACTTAACCGTATACCACACTATACGGAAAACCATTAGAATTGTAAATAACAACCCCCAATGGCGAAACCACCCCATCCTCAACGAACTACAAAACCTTCAACACATACAAATCCCTAACCCACCCCCCATACATCTACCACATGACACATGGATAAATAACATAGCACTAATTGCAAAAAACACCAACATACAAGCCCGAAAAATCACCACCAAACATACCCAAGAAAACATCTGAAAAGCCATCTCCAAATATAGACAACTATATGAAACTAGCCCCAAGAAAATAAACAGAAGAATATTCAGAAATACGGAGTCCCCACCATTAGACTGCATCACCGACCAATATAACAATATACTAACTAGCCCAGAAGACATTGCAAACGAAATATTTAACCAACAAACAAAAAACAACACACCTACGATAAACACATGCAACTATCAACCAGACCACCACACTACATGCACATGCGCAGTACGACAATATCCATGGCATGACCTAGATGGATTCACATTAAAAAAAGAGGTGACCCGGAAACCCCACTATATACATACTTTAACCAAGCCACATATGACACATGCCTACGTAACCTAGGAAATAATAAGGCCCCAGGACCGGACCGCATACCGAACTCTATCCTAAAAAATATGCGTCCAAGATTCCACAAACAACTAAACCTCTTCTTCTCCCACTGCTATAAACAAAAACAAATCCCTGCTTCATGGAAAACAAGTGCAACAATCCTACTATACAAAAAAGGAGACCCATCCATGCTACCGAACCATAGACCTATTGCATTAGCCAATACCATCTACAAATTATTTACGAGCACACTCACATCAATACTATCATCATATGGAGAAAAACATAAAATATTGCATGATAGCCAAGAGGGGTTCCGCACAGAAAGAAGCACTGCTAGACAAATCCAAACAATAATAGCCGCATTAGAAGATGCACGATTTACAAACCAAGACATATTTATACTGTATGTTGACTTTAAAAATGCCTTCGGCTCTATTGACCATGCTAGACTTTTAGCCATAATGACGGACCTTGGATACCCCAAAGATGCCACCGCACTAGTGGGAAATATATACTCCGAATCCTCAACCGTCTACATAGGAGAACACTTCAGTAAAACTAAACCCATAGCCATCCAAAGGGGAATAATACAAGGAGACACCCTAAGCCCATATTTATTCATTATATTCCTAGAACCACTACTTTGATGGCTAGAGAGAGGCAACAATGGATACACATTCGGGACATCACAAACCACCATCAACTCCACGGCATACGCGGATGACCTTGCGGCCATAACCAACAAAATCAACGACATAAAAATACAACTCAACAAAATAGACAGGTACTCCAAATGGACAAGTATGGATGTAGGGGTTCCAAAATGTGCCGTCACTAGATGCCCAAATAAATCAAAAACAAACCCCACCACATTCAAAGCCCTAATACAAACCTCTAACATTAATTACCGAAACCAACAAATACCTGTACTACACAAAGACGAATCATACACATATCTAGGAATAAGTCTCGTCCCCTCCCTAAAATGGAAAACCCAAATCCATGCCACCACCACAAAACTAATCAAACAATGCAAAGAACTAGTAGCTTGTCCGGCCACTATCAAACAAAAAATAAAGATGATCGACACAGTTTTAAGACCGGGTGTGGCATACAGCTTCTACGCGGTACCATACTCAATGCCCGCCATAAAAAAAACTGGACCAAAAAATAACTGCCACACAAAAAACCGTATGCGGCATGCCAAAATGTATGTCTAATATAATAACCCAACTACCACACAACCTCTATGGACTAGAAGCCTTCTCACTAAAAAACGCATACCTTAGATGCATAGGAGAACAACTCCAGAACGCTCTAAATGACAGTGGCAGACTTGGGAAAATATACAGGGGTCTATTGCATCACATCCTCGTCCAATATGGGGGGGCCGAAAACATACCTAGAATAAAAAAGACAAACTGTACAAGATCACCAATAACACGTACCTTCTTTTTACTAAAACATGTAGCAAAAGTCCACCTAAAAAGTACTCTCCCGAACTTTCTTATAGAACCAACATCACTAGAAAAGCTTGGACCCATGAAACACAAAATCATAACACATTCAACACACAATTATCTCAAAAGTTATTACAAAAACTCCTATCAAAAAGCATATACGAACTAAAACAAATCTCCCTACCTAACGGAACACACATCATGAACAATGAAGAATTCAAAACCTACAACTTCACCCCATCAAAACTAATTAAAAGTGCCCTCAAAATCGCACGACAACTCTTTTGCCACCCAATATACCCCCCACCCAATACCCAGGCCAATACACATATATACTCCCATACACTTAGAGACCCATTCATCACTATAAACAACGACATCACCCCAAGAAATACCCCCCCACAATCGATACACCCTCCCCACTCCCACCCATACCACCCCCACCCCCCAAACCACATCCTTAAAAACCCCACCACATATCCCATTAACAACATCATACACCACGAATACAAGGAAAAAATAGATAAAAACCAAATAGAAAACAATTACACTAGATATCTATGCCAATGGACTCACAATAACTACACCTACAACAAATGGCTACCCCAAAGAAACCTCTTCCCAAGACACAACCAAAATACCATTACACATAATACAAATATATTGACACAATACTATCAAAAAATTCAACACAAATTTTACACCGAAATGATCCGAGCTCACCACCCACAAAACCAACCCCAAGACACAAGATCCGTCAGCCCACCCACAATAATCCCCCTACTAAACATTTACATAACGGAATGTAACCCCGAAAACGACATTCTCACCTCATCTAACACAATTAAAATTGACAAAGACCAAGCACACTTATACAAAGAAGATGGACGACACCTCTTCACCATCCCAATCACTAGGCTCACATGGTTATGGAATCAATACAACACTAAACTACAAACCCCCACAAACATTGAACCAACAACCCAACCATTTGAAACCAAAGTCATATGGCTATACCAAAGATACAAATATAGAATACCAAAAAATAACCCCCTTAAACTTACACAATACACTCTACCCATACCTATACTAAACTCATTAATCTCCATATTCAACATCCAACACTCATACTTCTCCTCTCCCATCACATGCCCCACCAAACTCAACAAATTTTACTCCCCCTTTGAAAGAGATAAAATATTCGGATCACTAGGTAAAGCTTTTGACCACAAATGGATAGGCAATGGTATGGCCCACCCCCACGATGAAGAAGAAACACAACAAGCACTACATTGGGCCCGCCTCGCGGCCAAACATGATCCAAACCACACCTCCACCCTAATCATAACCCCTGACAAAAACTGGTATCAAAATCCTAACCCACATTTGGGCCCCTTTCCTGACACACACATCATTGCACTACTCGAAGCGGATTCAATAACATATGAAGAACCTACTATCCCACCTGAACAAAATAAACCTAGGCTTGAACCAGCTACACTACAAATACTATGTGTCCATCACCAAAACAAAACAATGGGGACCTTAGAGCAACTCACCACACTCACATCCATAGCCAAAAATCTAAACATAAACCGAGTATACACAAAAATATGCCCGGCCACACCTCCCCAAACATCAGTCAATCGCAGCAAAAAATGGTCTAAACTAGAATACAATAACAACACACCAAACTATCCCGTGACAAATCCCCCCGTCCCTAATTACCACACACACACACACCCAAAATATGACCCTATACATAGTTACTACACAGATGGATCCTTCAAAGAACCAACAAAAATCAGTCCGGGACATTGGCATAGAGAAAAAGCCGGATATGGCATATACAACCCCAATAAAGAAATCAAATTAGCCAAAAGACTCCATGGACTTCAAAACATCCTTAGAGCAGAGATGATGGCCATACATAAAACACTCCAAATCATCAACACAAAATATACCAACGAACCCGCACATATTTTTACGGATTGCATCAATGTCCTCTATTTACTAAACACACAAATAACACACCCCACTCTCCACAATAACCACCCCGACAAAATAACACTCATGTCCATGGTACAAATGCTCCAAAATAGAACACAACCGACTACACTCCACAAAGTTAGAGCCCACGCCAATATAGAAGGAAATGAACAAGCCGATAAACTTGCCAAAGAAGGAAGAGAAAAATCACATAAAAACGCCAAAGACCCACATGAACATGCACATGCCACCCCATACTACTTCCAAAAAGAGGATTGGCCATCCAAAGATGACACCCCGGACAAAGGCCCGGTCCGATTTTTAGGAAAATACCTCAAAAAACAAAACACATACAATGACATTGACACGATCTCCGAAAACTTCCCTAAGATAGAAAAATGGACAGGCAACAACAACATAGACAATGAACTATCTACAAATTTCTGGAAAAATCCCACCATTACCGATTCACAAATTACATGCCTTATTAAATTCCGCACTGGTCAATACATGGGGAATGCCCGTAAACAACTCTTCTTTGGAATTGAACGCTTCCCATCCATAACATGCCCCATATGTACCTCTACAGACCCCGACACATGGCTACACGTTTTACTCAAATGCCAAAACCACCACATACACTCCCTCATCGTTAAAAGACACAACAAAGCAGTATGGGAAATCCGAAAACTAATTACCTCACATAACAAATCCCGATGTTTCATACTCATGAATGTTGGTACTTTCAATGATAATCCACAAGAGAATACGGTCCCACCTTGGCTACTCCCATGCACATGTGCAACCCAACGATGCCACTGTAATGCCAGATTCAAACCCGACATACTATGCGTAAAAGGCCTACCTTACAACGACCCGCCACCCATCCATATTGATCCAAACTATACCATTCAATTTATTGAATTCACGTATTGTAACGACAGATTCTCACCAGAAACAATTGAAAACAAAATAAACAAATATCAACCCCTCATCGATGACATCAGAAACCTCGGATGGAAAATTGACCCCCTCATAGTCATCACGGCCGGTGCCCGCGCCACAACCTACATCCCATCCATGAACACCCTTGAGGAAACCTTCAAAATACCCATAAACACAATTAAACATACCTTTAATAATATAAACACCATTGCAATCCAACATGCTATGTCCATTTTATTACATAAAAGAAAAATTGAGAATAACCAAACCCTCCCTGATCCACACAACACACCATAAAACACCCCAATTCTCCCACCGCCCACTCATCCCCCCTCCTCCACCCCCCCCCCGGTCCTTCCCCCCTTCCTTGTCTTTTCTTTTCTTTTTCTTCCTTTTTCTCTTCTCCCCATTCCCTTGTTATGATTGTGGCTTTCTTTTGCTTTGGTTTTCATCCCTACGGTCACTTGTTACATAGTGTCTACCCTCGAGAGGGGGAAGTAGCCCCATACTACTAATTCCTTGCTTGGTGAGCATGGTCTTAGTGGTGGTGCGAACAGACACTTTATTCACGCCGGTCCCTCCGGGACCGGCGTTCTTCTTTCTTTCTTTTATGTTTGTTCCACCACTAAGTCAATGTCCAAATGGCATAGGTTAGTATATCTCATACATTCATTCCTCCCATGAGTTGTACCTCTGGTAAGTTATGATGCCACTAACTTATAATCTTAGCTTAGTTAGTTGAGGTTATAACTTATCATAGGTATAACTTATGGGAGGGATCAATATAGAGTCTAACCATAATAATATCACCCTTGATAATAGAACACCTTGATATTATCAATCAAACGCTTGTAACCGATTTTCCTAGTTCAAAACTCAATTGATATTATCCCTATCACCCTTAATAATATCACTTTTTCTTCAAAAATTGTAGTGTAAGTGTGACAATAACAAGAGGTGAACAGATGTAAGAGCTTTGCAAGACATAAAATCCAAATTTTACAAGAATCCCTGATTACTATTTGCTTGATCGCAATGAAACATTACATTGAGAAACCTTTGTTATTCAAACTTTTACATTTATTTATACATGAAGCTTGTTGTTTCTACCCATATTATTGTTTTCACTTCTAGATTAATTTTATGTTTGTTTTATTTACTTTTGTTTCTCTATGGACCTTGATAATATCACATTATATATAAATCCTATAACTACGATATTGTCAAATATGTCACACCTTGTTTGTATGACGTTTCTTTTTAAGTGAAACCGAATGTGTGATATTATCAAGGTTACCATCTTTCTAGTTATAAGCAATACCTATTGTACAATAGTATACCCTTAATACATTACCTATTGTATAGCTCACATAGGTATACGTTTATGTATGTTTCCTTTTTGCTTATGTACGTTTCCTTTTTGTAAGGATATTGTACACAGTTTGCAAAGTACACAATTATGTAATGGTACTGTACACAACTTTAGTGTGAGGATACTGTACTCAATTTGCAAGTACATATACTTATATGAGGGAAGTGTACAGTATAATAAAAGAACTGTTCCCGATGCGCAAGACGACAAAGCTTGGCTGGCATTCGAGGTCTTTGATACCCACGTCACATACTCGGGTTGTGTCTATGCGATACCCGGTGGGTGTGGTAGAGATTGACTAAGTTACCAGGTCTGCTTTGGCTTCTACTGTACTTCTTTTATGCATTCTAGTGAAAAACCACAAGTGAATTTCAGCATTTAAAATTATTTTAGAATACAAAAGTAATAAAAACGAATCTATATTTTAACACTCAATTGATGTTCTTACATTTAAATTCCCATTTTGGGCCAAAAGTCCCAAGGTGGGCTTTTCCAAAGCTTGGGCATGTTACCCGTAATTGCAATTTATATTTTCCAATTCTTAAAATTTTCTACAACGATGCAAGAAGTCAAGAGCCACATAGGAATATCATTTTTTATTCTTATTGGAGCTACATGAAAAATTTTATATCATTTTATAGAAGAATTGTCGAAGGTGGTATATTGGACAACTTCAAAAACTTCTTTTACATCCCTTTTATTAAATGTGAGATTTTTAATATATATGATTAACAATATCTATTTGAGATTGTCAAAAGAAAATAACCTTTCATTGTGTAAAATTTTCTCACCTTTTCCTGCAAGGTGCAAAAAAGTTCATCTCATCATAAGATTAGAGATTTTGGTGTTTTTGTCATTTTATTTTTATTTTTATTTTTATTTTTTGCTTCAAGAAGAAGCATGGACCTTTGATTTCACCATTTGGATTTGCAATTTACACCAAAATGGATTTTTGAAAATCAAAATGTGGTTTGGCTATATTTTTTCCTCTTGGAATTGCTAATTATTTTTTAAAAATCTTTTAAAGTGCTTTACTTCTCCAACGCCTCTAAGTATTGATGTACAACTCTTTGATAACACACAAACCATAATGACATAAGATTTAAAACTTTGTAGCCTAAAAAATCAATACCAAATGAAGTCAAATAACAATAATCTTTTAATACATGTAATCAAAGGTTATAAAAATTTGTGAGCATATGGGTTTATAATTATAGAATAAGATCTTATGATTGGAGATGGCAATAGCACGGTAGTGACAACTTTGGGTTACGGAGGGCATGTCATTGGGTTGAGGACAAATATGCTAACGTAAGCATGGAAGTCTTCAACTTGGCTGATGAGGTTTTGGCACAAGTAAAGGTAAGTGTTGGTTGGAACCTCACCCATGTGTTGGTCAAGCATGTCATACCTCCTTTCATTTAATCACCGTTAGTTTCTAGCATTAGCAAGGGGGCACCAAATCCGACCTAGCATAATAATAAACTCTATAACGCAATCCAAGGTCTTGATGATTTTTGATCTTATAAATTTTATATCAATTTGGCACCTTTGAGATTAAAATTGGGAAATTGCTCATTGAGCTTCCTTAGTAAATTCTTCACCCTTTCTGCACTGTCCCTTTTTAGACCCCATTCAGCTTAAAATAATGGTTTTGGGTTGCTTCTCCTTGCCAGAGGAAACCTTTCTCATGGAAACATGGATGGACCTTCTAGAATCCCAGCCAGATTATTGCCATTGAAGATGGTAAGCACAATGCTCATTCCTCATGGCCATTCTCATTTCTGTTCCCTATGGGTTCCCTAGAGTGATTGAATGACATCTGGGTCATCTATTTATACACAAAATTTCATGGTATTCAACTTAGTAAGTGCGAACACTTGCATCACAAGTTGAATTTCACACCATGGGCCTTTGAAAGGCTTTGAGTAGAGAGCACATTGATTAAAGTAAAAACTGGTTTTAGAACTACCTGAGAAAATCATGAGATAGTGCTAAGGGCCGCTTCACACTTGGTGGCCAAGTCAAGAGGCCCTCAATTTCCACCAATGAGATTGCTAGAATGGCCAAAGTCCGGACTTTGGGCCTTCACACTTGTGCCCAAACTCCAAAGGCCGTCGTCCTACATGGCAACACTTTTGGGTTGTTTTGGCGCCAAAGCGACGGCCTCTCGAGCAGAACTTGGGTCGCCCATTTGGGTCGACCCAAACTACAATCGAGAGTCCGTCAAATTTTTGTATTAAAATAATAAAAAAGTGACAAGATCTTGACCGTTAGATGAAAGAGACCGAATTTTTGGGCTGATTTTTTTTTGCTGATTTTTTTGGCTGATTTTTTTTGGCTCAATTTTTTGGCTGATTTTATTGGCTGATTTTTTTGGGCTGATTTTTTTTGGCGTAATGATATGGGGTTTGGACTTTGGACTTGGCCTTTGGAGCTTCACACCATGACCAGCCAAACCTTCAATCTATATTATTTAATGTACTTTTTTGGCAAAAAAGTTTGGCCTCTCGCCATAGTTTGGCCACTCATTTTGACGGTCGGCCTCTCAACTTGGGCATAGTGTGAAGCGGCCCTAAGGCCAATGGATATCCATAAGACAAATATTAGAGAAAAACTTTTTTTTGTGTAATTTGACGAGGATTGGCACTTCTTCATTCAGTGGCACTATTGAACTTCAGCAGAGAGCAAGGACAGGTATCAAGAATGCCTTTGAAGTGATGACCTCATCATTCAATCTGCAAGATAATGTGAAAGATATACTTGGCCTTATGGTATATGCACAGGACAATGAACTTGGACTGAAATGAATGGGCATCCCACCCAATCTTGAAAGAAAATGGAACTTGCTCCACAATGAAAGATAGGGTGCACTGGTAGGAGAAAAAGAATTCCAACTTTTATTGAGATTCATGTACATTGTAAGCATGTATTCATCTCTCTACCTCACAATCTTGGGGCTTCTCCTAGTACATGAATTGTCAAGCACCCCTTAAGTGCAAATGAAGTTCTGATTCTTTCTTTTGTTGAGCATTGTCAAATACAAATGAGATTTTTTATTGAATTTTGGCATGCTATTGAAAGATGATGTCCACGGACTAATAAGTATATTGACTTGTAGTAATTACACCTGTCACTACACTAACTATGGTATTAGCTATGCCTTGACATTTATTGTTAATTATCTCACTATACAACTCACTCTAAATATAAACAAATTGAAATTTAGTATGTGCTATATAGTGAGGTGAATTAAAAAAACATGTTAAGCCAAACTAGGGGGTTGGGAAATGTTACTCTGTATGTACATGTGTAACTCTTTTCCTACTTCAAAAATCTACTATAGTTGGAAAAAGTTAGACTTTTGGCCTCTTTATGTTGCATATCCAAAGGCGAAAAGCCCCAAATTGAAGCATTCTTGAACGTTGTGATTGGTCAAAATGGAGAAGTCCCTCAAATTTGGCTTTGTGCTCAAAAAATCAGCTTGAAAGGAGGAGGGATGAGAAAATGATGTGTCAAGCTCTTTTTTTCTACATGGTAGAAAACGTGCCTTGGTTTTGTGTCCCCCAGAATTTCCATCCGACTCACCTCTTTGAGATGGACCTTACAAAGAATGCAAAAAGCCGTTTTGAAATAGCCATGAAAAATTAAGATAAACATTATTTTTAAGTCTAAAGGATAAAGATATGGGTTGCCATATTTAATATACGTTAATAAATAATTTGGTCCACTTGATGGCTTCTTATTACTTTAAACTACTTCCAAAGGCCATGGCTACCAAAGGCCATCCTTTAGACTTGAAGCGAGGGACCTCACCAGGCTTATCGAGTTTTGGCCTCTCACCTTGGTTTGCAGCATAAAGAGGCCCTTACATTTAGTGTCAGCCACAGTTAGGACACAAATTAGTAGATTTACCCTGAACGCAAACTTGATTGCACTAAAATTTATGTCCAATGTAGTGGACCAATATGATTTGAAAGTGCTATAATTCTTTTATCTTAATGAAGATATTTATGGAGAACACAACTACTTATACTATGTAGAAGAGGGTGATAATTGTCAACATTGGTATTTTAATATTCATTGAGAGTAAAGATTTACAGCATTTATAGTGTGGCCACAATAAACTTAATTTTAGGAGAGCCTAGAAACATGGGTGGAAGCTCCCAAGGTATGGGTGGAAGCTCCCAAGGTGTGGGAAGCAAAGGAATAACGTGACATTATAGAAGAAGACCGTTTTGTTGTGGAACATGCCGTTGTCTGGTTTTGGTTATCGGCAGCCCATTACGGAATATTTGTTCTTAATCTTAGTTTTGAAATATATATATATGAATATATATTAAAGGATGAATTTCTGGTGGCTTTTCCAGAAAATATGGGCATAGCAACATTCTGAATTGGACTCCATTCTTTACACCATTCAAACAATTTTTTATGTTATGGAACTTAAATAGAAGAGAAGGGGAGTGATGTTCTTCCCTCAATACAGCGGACTAACAAAAAACGCTTGCCATGACACAAGAGGTAATGATTAAATTCTATCAACTGTTTTATCAACAAAAACTGACACTGGATGCCATCAAGACCGATAGGTTGTAT
>OZ020518.1:24664796-24908431 GCA_963971425.1 Bryoerythrophyllum caledonicum
AGCATTTTTTTCCTACACGGCAGAAAAAGTGCCTCGATTTTGTGTCCCTTGGAATTTCCGTCCGACCCACCTCTTTGAAGTGGGCTTGACGGAAAATGCAAGAAGCCATTGTGGAATAGCTATGAAAAAATGAGATATATATATACTTTTCAAGTCTAAAGGATGAAGATACGGGTTGCCATATTTAAATTTATGATAGAAAATGATTTGGTCCACTTGATGGCCTCTTATCACTTTAAACTACTTTCAAAGGCCATGGCTACCAATGGCCATCATTTGGATTTGAAGCGAGGGACCTTCACTAGGCTTATCGAGTTTTGGCCTCTCACCTTGGTTTGCAGCATAAAGAGGCCCTAAGTTGCAATCATGGAAATATGCCTGAGATTTGCAAGAGCCCACCAAGTGACTTTTGGTGCTTAGGGGATCTCTAAAATTTTGGGCTATGAGCGTCTTCAAGGAGGTGGGCCCTTGTCTTAATGGCACCCTTTCATTTTTCTGGCCCTCTCATTTTAGGGGGTCTAGAGGCGTTTTTGAGAATTTTTTTGGGCAAATTTGAAGCCTGCGACTTCGAGTGATCTACAAGAGCCCCCTTTTTCTTTAAATATTTTCCCATCCAAAAATAAAATAGGGGCCGGGTTTTACTTCACCCCTCGTCCAAATGCTCATGCCCATAGTTAGAGAGATTCCTGCTTAGGGGTTAGGACAATCATGGTGAATGATTCTACTGTTTGTAGTTGATAAAAACATATGAACTTCAAGGCCTTGGCACATTTAGTATGTCAGAGACTCTGCTATTAGAGGGCAAGCAAACCATGAAATGAATCCCCAAAATTCTTTAAAGAATTAAGGAAGCCTTGATCTCAGATGCAGATAGTATTATAAAAGTGTATTTTGTGAGATTAAATTTGATTAGTTAGTCAGATGGATCTTCAGCGACATGACATCATTAACCAATTTGGACATGTATGTAAGTCAGGCTGGTTATCCTATGGGCAACCGTGTTAATTATTCATGTAAAAGGGGCACCTGAACTTGAGACTGCACTGCTTGGAATGATCCATTTTCCGGAATGGGGTATTCAAGATCCACTTTCTGAAATGGGGTAATCAAGATCCATTTTCTGGGGTTGAAACAGTGATCTCACATCTGTCCAAAGAGTTGGAAATGCAACACATAAAGCAAGACTAGGTCTGTGCTGGGGTCAGTGCTACCATGGTAAATGGTTGTAGATGTTTCAGCAGGGAGACTAGAACTTTGTTCTTGAGCAAGCTGCACTTTAAACAGCAACCTCCAATACTATCCATAATCCAAAATATCAAAGCTTGAGCACCTTCATGCGTTTCTCCTGGATGGCCCAATGTCCAGACCATCGTACAAGTAAAGGTAAGCAGAAGGTCAACCCCAATCCTCAGGAGAAAAGCACTGCATTCATGATCACCTATCACAAAGATGATTGATGGAAGAGAAACAAAGAGAGGAGAGAATAACAGAAACAAGCGGGGCCCCTGCTGATGTTCCTTCTCGCATTACGTCAACGAAGACATGTATCTTTCATGTCAAACATGCTAACTGTTCAGACTAAAGCTATTGTAACCCATGTGCATCACAATGGAGGCTCGGATGACGGAAAGCTTGGTCAAAGACCCTCAGAACGACTCCCACTTTCCAGGATCCAGAAACTTGCGTGTGAAAACTGAGGACAATGGGCGGGTCCCACTACAAACCCTCCTCCATTTCCGTGCAATAGTGGGGCGGGGAACGACGGATTCCGTAACCGAGACGACAGTTCCGCCCTGGAACGGGGCGCGGAAGAGGCGGAATCCGTTGAGTGCGATGCAGACCTCCCCAATTGAAGTTGCGAGCTCGTTATCACAGGAGCGTGGTGCTGTCGGTCGACTCGGTAACTTACTAGTTGGTCGAGCGATCGGACGGCCAGTGAGAGACGGGAGCGAGGCAGATCGAGCGATCAGTTGCAAATGAGTAGATCACGAATCGCGTGCTTTGAGTCTCGTCGCTTGTTTCCGCTTTCCTTTCTTCACTCCGTTCTGCTGTCGGAGCATTGGCTGAGGAGCTTTTTGTGAGAGAAGCCGCTGCAGTGGAGGCTTCTCGAGGAGACGGAGGGAGAGCGTGATTTGAGAGAGATCTGGTGAGCTTTCTGGAGTTTTGTGGAGGTTTTAGGGATCTTCTTGGAGGTTTGTGAGGTTACCAGAGGATTCGTAGCTAGATAGATGGCGGGGGGAGGGAACAGTCCTGTTGTGGCGGTGAAGCTGACCGGCTCGACGCAAGCGGACTCGTGGACGGAAGGGAGGCTCTTAGGCGGAGATGTTGTGCTTCAGGTAAGCGCGAATGAGGTTTTGGCTTGTGTAGTGTGGACCAGTTGATTTTCTGGTGCGTGCGGACCTGGCAGTGAAGAATAATTCTGGCTTATCTTTATTGAAACTAGTGATTGGCGTTTTCCGGTGTTTGTTAGGAATTTGTGAGTAGCAGGAATCTGTTTCAGTTAGATTTTTTTAATTTTTGTTTTCCGTAGAAGTAGATGCAATGTTCGTTCCAGCTGGTGCATCCGCATGGAATCTTGTCCCTTGTTTTCGCGTTTTGAGGATCTTCCAGAAAGCTTCTCTTGGACGGGACGGTGACCTATTCTTTAGTGGCGTTGAGCTTGGAAGTTACAATTTGGATCTTCGTATTTGGCTTTGGAGCAATTTTCGGTGACACGACGTTCTCTAGATAATGGTGTATTTTTAGAATTTAAGCAGCAGCAATTTTCAACGCTTTTAGAGTGTGAATTTCAACCGTTCGGGATTACGCATGAATCAGGCTCGAGACTTCGGCTTTTAATTCATAATATTTGAAAATATATGTCTTAGATTAGGTTTTACAGCGGAGGTCATAAGTGAGTATATAAGAGGTTATAGTATTGTGTGCCAATATAAATGTGTCATCGTAACTACATGATTCCTCTAAGTATGAAGATACTGAAAGAAAGTGTTGAAGATTTCACTTAAGTGACTCGTTGAATTTCCTGCGTGAAGAGTGAGGAAATTCTGCATGAGCACGGCTTGTGTGGGATATAGTTGAGGTCACCTAATCTTAGAAACTTGTTTCGCAGGTTAGCAGCGGTACTGGAGTTATGCTGGTAGCTCCATTTTCCGGCGGAAAGACAGGCCTCAATCGTGAGCTGAAAAAATTGTACAACGCGTCAGGAGGACTAAAGGTCAAGGTTAAGAGAGGCTCATCAGTAATTGAAGTTCTAGCTAAAGTTGTAGTGGATGAGAGCTCTCTGCTGAAGAAGACATATGTACTGGCCAGCGTTACTGATGATAGTCACGTAGCGACACTGGTGGATGCCATGGAACAAGACTGTCTGCTCCTGCAAGGTACATTACCACGATTGCTCTTCTTTTTAAAAATCCTGGTGCCTTTTTTAATTGTTTTTCTTCCATTGCGTTATATTTTAAAATATCATTATCGTGGAGGATTCCGTCGATTCATATGTAATTTGAATCTCTCTGCTGTCCCTGTCCAATTCTTTACAATTTCGTTTCTTGAGTTATTGTTTCACAAGCTTCTAGAGGGAGCACATGGGCATCCGACGTGTGAAGAATGAGACTCTGCTAGTGTTATATCTTAGATCTATCGGGGAATTTTCGGTCTCAGAATTTGGTCTTTTGGCTTGAGGACTGTTAACGGACTTAATGGTGTGCTATGTGCAGAAAAAAGTCGAAAAATGCTGGAGGCTACCAAGCTGTTAAGGGATTTTTCGAAGAAGGACGATCTACTGGTGAAATTAAACAGTATGAAGTTGAAAGACAGCTATGTTGCGTATCCCTGGGAGCAGAAGATGATGACTTTCTTACCTGTTTCAGGCTCCGCGATGGTGTTTTCTCTCCTCCTCATGCCACCAGCTCTATCACCCAAGGCTCGAGACTACGCTGGTGTTGAGCAGACGTCTGCTAGGGCGATTGCCTGGCTATCTGCTGCTCAGGCATCTGGAGTGCCGATCACCTTTGTCAATATTCAGACAGAACCCCTTTTTATGCAAGTAAGTATTCAACCTCGAAATTGGTATTGTGATTTCTCTGTTGAATGATCGAGGAAGAATCCACGACACATGAACGATCTCAATGTGGTTGGTTATTAATTTTTTGTAAATTGACAGTTGAGCTTGCTCTTGATCATTTACCCATGTGTCACGTACTGCACATATGTACCATGATTGTTTTCGCACGTCTGACCTTGGTCCGCCAAAGTTTTATAAATTTCTTGATAGTTACAATGTCCGATGTTTTTAAAAAATGCAGTTTGCAGATTACCAAGTTCCTGGCTACAAACAGGATCCTGCTGTTATTGGCAATACTGGCTGTTACAGATTACAGGTGAATAACGTCATCCACATGTTTCATTATTGTTGTTGTTTTACCGAATGTACATTCTTTTAACCTTTTCGGGTATGAATGTACATTCTCTTAAATGGTGTTTTATCCCCCAGAGGATTGATCATAGCTGGTTTAGATTCTGTTTCTTCTGTGTGCTGATTATTCTTTCTACTATTTGAGCTTGGAGTTGGTGATTTGAAGACGATTGGGTGGTGTAGATTTTGGCAGGATTCAGCATCGTTATTGCTGATGCCTTCTCCTTCAATATCAGATTTTGGATATTCTGGGACACGACAGGGCCAATGATTGCATTTCTAAAAGCTCTCAAAATGTGGAAATGTATCTGCAGGATCGCGAAGCAATGGATGTTGACGTTGTAAGAGCAGTCCGATTGTGGTACTCGCCTGCAGCTGCCGAGCTCGCGATCGACCTGAAACCCGAAGAAAACGAGTCTCGTCTTGGTGTCGGAATCAGCTGCACGGAGGAGGTATATTTTATCACATATTGTTTGTGATTTTATGATATGTAATATATCTCATAATCATTGGGCTGCGAATCGTAATCACTCGGGACGTTTCTTCTACTATTTGTGGTCGATGGTGGTTCAGAAAGTTTAGGTAGACAAAGATTTTGATCTGTTTATGTGCTGCATTTGTAAATTTGTGCACATATGTCACCATAAAGACCAAACTGTCAATCGAAGCCGGCCTCTGATCACCGAGTCCTAATCCAATTTATGGTGCTGCGATTCTTTGGCAGAATTCTCATGAGGATTCGGTTGTTTTTCCCCTCTGCAGGGATTTTGTCATGTCTCCTCTGTGGACCCAGGCACAGTAGCTGACCGGGCAGGCTTGCAAACTGTCTTTCAAGCGGCTTGCGCGGCAGGGAAGCTGCTTGTCATTTCGCGGCTAGGTGGGGAAAAGATCACGCCCTGGTTGGTCGCGACATCTGGTTCAATTCGGTGTTATGACACTATCTCGATGTCTAACAAGCTTTCGCTGCACCGACAGACAGGCCAGTCTATCCGGCTACACGTCATGGTATGGGAGGGTGCTCTTACGGCAAACTTGTACAATTCAACAGAGGGCATTTCAAGCCGCGATAAGGGGATTCCAGCTGGATACTCCAACAGAAGCTCCTATGGAAACTCCGAGGATCACTCGCCGTACTATTCCCATTCACAAGAGAAGCATTACATGCCGAAAGACTTTCAAGATTTTGACAACAGTCGCGCAGAGCCATCAAGCGATTCGTATCTGCAGTACAAATACGTCAACTGACTGCTTTACTCTTCTGGGTGCCGTTGTTCCAGCACAACCTTAATGTTTTGATGTCCGCGGTATTCAACCTCGGAGGGCGTATTGTACATACCGAACTTCCCAGAGGTTGGGTGTTCTGAGAAGGTGCTGGCAATGGATCGAGACAGTCTCAAATGAAAGAGCGTTCAAAGCGTACAGTATGGCGGGACGTTCTGTATATACATTAGTGTAAATAATTTTCCTGGCACTGATTTTCCGTTACTGTGCGAGGCTCACAGATTGCGTCATTGGCGGTTCATTGTTGCGTAGCAGCATTGGCGAGAAGCAGCGGCGGATCGAGCAGTGGTAATCGTTTCGAGTCTACTAGACATTTCTGTGGTTTTGGCGAACAAGGTCTGTGTACAATGTACATGCATGTACATGTTGCGCCTCTGTTGATTATAATCATTGGTACTGTACTTACCAACCTTCTTTCACAATTATATCTTTGTGGTTTTGGCCGTCTGTATGGCTTGTGGGATAGAAAACAGAAGATCATGTGGAGTAAAAACAGAAGATCATGTGGAGTATCAACAGGCAAGAGGGATTTTCTGTTCGGCAATTGATAGGCTCTTCTATAGAGGCTTTGTGTTTTTTTTTTAAGGCAATTCCTGTTTGACTTTGATTTTGCAAATATATTATACTACTACACTTTGGTAAAAATTGGCATCAAGAGTAAAAACTTATTGCATTTACAAGTGATATTTAGTGTAGTGGGCCCCCAGCTGTCCCCAACGGGCCAATGATAATCTTCAATAAAATAAACGTATGCCCATTATTTAGATACCCGGCTTTCATACGTATATAAAGTAAAAGTGACCCAGATATCGCCACATGGTGCATTTTGGGATGCCTAGGTATTGGTCTCGTTATTGGCTTTGCTCTTTTATAATATAGAATAGATATTACTATTATTACATAGATTTCATAAAGATGTGTACAATACTCAAAGAGGATGACCATTGTCAACATTATTGGTAAAAGTATTTGTCAAGAGTAAAAAAATATAACATTTATAGATCATACAGTGGTAAATCTAAACATCATAATTATTGTCGTGGGATTTTGCTTTGGAAAAATGCATCAGAAATGTGGTTAACAAATTTAATTGCATATCAGAATTTGATTGATGCATCCATATCAAAGCACAATAAAAGAAAGGGGGAAAACGTGCTGATATAGTGTCTCATTTAAGCTCTTCTCTAGAAAAAACACCACAAAATGAAGGAAAGTTGTGGTTGTGGTGAAACTTTTTTGGTAATTTTTTTTAGGAATGTGCCCAAAATCAAAATCGTCCCCTCAAAGGACACTTGGTTCTTTAGGGGTAAAAAGGCATTCTAGAATTGCTAAATTGTTAAAAATATTACAAATTTAGGTTCCAAAAAGTATACTTCAACAATGGTTGAAGTTTACTCAGGGAAAATTTGAGTATTTCTTTGGTCTATGTTTATTTTATAAAAATGGGGTATCTGAGACCTTTAGGTGGGGAAAGAGAACCTATTCAAATCATTTTTATAGCATAATCCTTATTTTCAAACCATTTGTAGGTCTCAAAATAAAGAAATGGATTGGCATCTTGCATCTATTAAATAACATCGTGTAAAAAAGGAACGGGTGCAAATACCGTACTTTTGGGGTAGCTTCGGCAAAAAATAATTCCAAATAATAATGTCGGATTTAAAAAAAAATTACGCTATCAACTTGCCGGAAAACCATGAAATAAATTTAGATGAATGACGAAATATCTTGAAATCCAATGCATGAACCGAAAATCAAATATATTAAAAATGTTCAAAGTAATCTCATGAAGTCCAGTAGTTCCTCACGAGCCCCTTGCATACTCAATAATAGGCATCCATAATGGAGCACAAGGCTGGCAGTGACCAGATTAATCCCCCACGAGCCCCTTGCATGCACAAGTGAAACCCATCGTTCGCACGAGGCAAGCGTGGCACTGACCACATAAAGCTGACCGGCCGTTGTGGAGTTGCTAAACGGGCTCACGTTGTTGCCATCGTGTGGGAGCTCCTGGGCTTGGGTTGAGGAGGCAATGGGTAATTGGAGCGCAGTCTAGTGAGGAGATGAATCATGATAGAATTAGCTGGAAGCAGAAGTGCCGGGTGGTAGTCGTAGCGGAGGAAGGACCGTTGATAGAGGCGGATCAGGATGAGCAAGCTGCTAAAGATGCCGAGGTGGAGTACGATTGGCAGCAGGAGTGGTACCCCATGTACTTGGCTTCGCAGATGCCGAAAGCTGCGCCGCTGGGGTTGACAGTCTACGACAAGAACTTGGTGTTGTTTTACGATGGCAATGGCGACCTCAATTGCTTCAAGGATCGCTGCCCTCACAGGTGCACACACTACTCTGTCCTTCTCAATCTTCTTTTTGGTAATGATCTGATCCGGGATCATTCTTATGTCAGACTCGCCAAGTTGTCGGAAGGGCAAGTAATCGATGGTCACCTCGAGTGCCTCTACCATGGATGGCAGTTCAATGGAAGTGGCCAGTGTACAAAAATCCCTCAGGTAATTGAATTCTCACTTCCAATAGAGCATTAGAAAATTCTACTGATAAGTTAGTCCAAATAGAGACTAGGAGTTTTGATTGTTATAAAAACTGTGCTCTTTCTGTTGCTCTAGGTTGTCTGGTTTTTCGCTTGGGCGTGCACTTAGGGGGGAAGTGAGGTGATGGTTGTTGTTTGATTCTAGATTCACGGCTTTTGGAACCATATATCAATGAATGGCAGCTAGCAGCCGGAGCAAAGATTCTGAGGCAAGCGTGTGCGAAAGCGTACGTTGTGAAGGTCTCGCAGGACGTGATCTGGGTGTGGTTGGGGGACAAAGCAAGCGCGGACTCCCTGAAGATTCCCTGGTTCGAGCACCATGAGAGCGAGGGCTTTCGACACATCTCCTCTATCCACGAGCTGCCTTATGACTACTCCATTCTGCTGGAGAATGTCATGGACCCCGCTCACCTCCCCATCTCCCACGACGGCACCGACAAATCCTCCAAACGTGAGGACGCCCAAGCTCTGGTACGTGCGTGACATCCTCATTACTGTGAGCTCTAAAATGAACAAGATGCAAATTCTTTCTAGATTGATCAGTTTTATCATTACACATAATTTCAGGATGCTACTAGCTTCCTCATAGACAGTGGCACTAACTTATTGATAATGATAGAACGTTGAATTATTTTCTCATTGAATTAAGGGTGGCAGAGTGTCTGATCGAATCCCTTCTTGATTTCAGCATAAGTACAAAGAAATTCTAGTTGTAGCATAACTCTAGCCATCGAGCAGTTAGCATTGCATGGCCTATGATAGTATGTTCAACATGATAGAGGAGAGTTACAAGGTCAGATGGCTTCAAGTAAAGTGCAAGCTCTTCTCAGTTGCTAACACCTCCTTATTAGGAAACCGGTTATGTGATAGCTAAAATGGTGCACCTTGAGTCAGTTCACGTGTTGACAAGTTGTTTCATGTCGTCACCAAAGTTTTGAGGTGACGAAGCAGTCGCCACGAGGGTTCGCCGGGTTGTAGAGGGAGATCAACAGCCCGACGTTCACAAACACGATCCGCTTCGAGGCACCCTGCTGTTTACGAAACGATAAGAAGGTAATGAAGGAGGGTGAGGAGTCCACCTTGAGCGCGGTGTTCCTGTACAGACCAGGAACACCGGCATCTATCAAGTGGAATGGAAGTGGCCACCTCCATTGCTTCTATCAACTGGCACTATGTCGAAGCCGTCCTGCATCGCCTCGCTGTGGCAGCTGAAGACCGAGTACAACCTCATCTTCCAGCCGAGTACAACCTCATCTTCCTCACTGCGAATTTAGTGGTGGAGAATCTTTCCAAGCACTCCCTGCTTCTTCCTCGGCGTCGTAGGGTTGGAGGTCACGTTTAGGGTTGGAGGTCGCCGTCGTAACGCTGTAACGCCGGTAAGGCCGTTGTTGTTGTAAGACCGGCTGCACCTACACATTCCCAAGTAGTTCTGTGGGTTGCCTTTGGTACCTTTTCCTGCTGACTTCCCCACGTCGTTTGCCTGCAGGGTTCGTGAAGTCGCAACCAATTCGTGAAGTACCTGCAGGCTCCTCCTTAACGGTTGTTCTCCATTCCTCTAGCATTCATTCTTTGATTTTCTGCTCTTGGTCTCTTTTCTTGCACACTTTGCTGAGTGTTTTGTTTGTCGTTTGCCTGCAGGGTTCTGGTTGAAAAGGACTAGGATATTAGTGTTGATAAGAACTACAAATCTGACCTTCTTCATATTGATTAGAACATTTTGCATTTCAACATTTGAGATCTAAAATCAATCTTTTTCCCTAGGTATTTGTAGGAAGGAACTTAACTTTTTCTGGCGTGATCTTTCATGGTTGAAACAATAGATCTTTGGTTTTCTGTTGTGACATTTGCAACAAAAGTCAAGTTTTTCTCCATTATAGCTTGAACACTCTCGTCTGGATCTGTTTCATCCTCTTTTTCCTTGGATTCATGTTCTGTATCCAGCACTTCTTTGAACAAAGAGTTCTTCATATGCTCCTCCATTGCTGATGTCTGAAATGCGTTTTGGAATGCTTGATCTAAGCCACACATGGACCACCCTTTCTTTATCATGGTTGGTTTGTTGATGTGTTGCCATGCATGATATAACCAGCTGCAGATCAAAGGCTTCAGCACCGACATCTTTGTATCCAACTTCACATCATCTAGTTCCTTCTCATCGATCTGCTTGCCTATATTCTCGCTTGTATATTGGTCAAATTTTTGTCTGAAACCATGCTTGAATGGACACTGTAAGATGACATGTGCAGGTTGTAAAACGCTTGTACAATTTGCGGGAACAAAGATGAGTAGGATCTCTCCATGTGTCTCCTTCAACCAAGAGATAAATTCCTTCGAGATATGGACACTCCAGCAGTCTAAAATCCAAATCAACTTTGATTCTGCATCTAACCCCATCTCTTGCACTTGTTTTCTTCTGTAGGGCTGTAGAATTTCTTCAACAAATTGTTTGCAAGTTGTAAAGTTGCTCCAATGATTGCTAGAGAATGTCAAGTTCCAACCAGCTTCTTCACACACTTGACGAGCAGCATTTCGAGGAGGAAGACATCCCTCTGTAGATCCTGTAAATACAATTTGAAGAGGTAACAAGTGGATAATGAAGCAGTGATCTGCCTTTTGTCCTCCATACCAATGACTTGAACATGTTTAGAGCTTTTTTCTGCCCTAGTGCGAGCGCCTCCTGTTGGTACTAGATGTATCCCCGTTTGATCTGTATTGATGACCAACTAAGGTGGGATTGAATGAGCTTTGACAAGGTACGCCATTCGTTGTGCCATTCGTAGACCTTGTTGCTCCCAATCTTTTGGTAGCTTTCTAGTTCCTCCTGTACCTTTTCTAAAGCTCCAATCTAACTTGGTTCTCACAAAATCTCGTGTCCATTCTAAAGAAACCCTAAATCCACTTTGACTTTCGAAATTTAGGAGGCTAGGCTCTCTCTTCTGAATCAGGGTTCGAATTAAGTTCCTTACAGAAGATGCAAAGAGAGGTTGACCTGCCTCACGATGTGCCTTCAACAAAGTGATAATCTCCTCCTCTAATTCATGATGTTTAGATAAAACATATGCATGTTGAGCTCCACCAGTATAAGTTGTTGTTTCCTTGAAGATTGCTTGTTTTGTGCCATCTTTTAGTTCCCCTGTCTTAGTGAACCACTCTCCTAAAGAACCTCTAGTCAAATCATCATAAACACTCTTGTTTTGTCCAGGTAACTTGTATTTCACTTGCAAATATCTTAAAGCAGGACCAAGACTCCTATGATGTGTTATAGCTGCGTAAATAGGATCCCAAAGAGATGGTACAAACCAATTTTTGTATGGTCCCCTAGCCTTTGTGGTCTTTGGTGTTGCGTTAGGTTTCTCCTCTTTGATTGGAAGAAGTACAACTTCGATTTGCATCTTGGGCCTACCCACTGGACGCTTTTGAACTTCTTTCTTCATAGACTGCTCCATGTCCATCTTGACCTGCAGCTGTGCAAAGTCACGTTCGACCCTATCTTCCATTTCTTCTTTGTCTATAATAGTGAACATACTGCTCAAAAGTTGTTGCTTAGCCATGTTGTCAATCATGCAATACCAAGACCCTAAACCTAACAAGTTCTTACAAAGTGGAGTACAATGTTACAAAGCTCTCAGAAGCACCTTGACAAACTACCACTTGCACAAACAAACCCCCATGAGAAACAATGAGATTAGGGTTGGTTAAGCAAAGGTTAGTGAACGTTTAGGGTAAGTTAAATGAAAGGGCGGCTGCCACTTTCAAAACAAGATGATGAAATAACAAACATCCAATGAAACTTCATCAATTGTGGATGAAAGTCGAACTTATAGTTATTTATTTCCTCAAAAAGTCGAATCTTAAAAATTATTTTTTTTACTGCCGGACATTAAAATTTGAAATTAATTAATTATTCGACGGAGGGGTGACGAAGCTGCCCCTAAAGTACGGTATTGTGGCATTCTTATGTGTGTTTAAATCCTTTTATGTATTTCAATATTCTTTATAGTCTATGAGAGTAAATATCTTTTGTTTAAAAAGTGACAAATGTGGTTTAATAATTGGTAGTAATTTGCAATGTTATTTTAGATTCCTATATATTGTTTAGAGTAGCATTTCCAAAAAACTATGTGAAATTGAATTTGTTCATTTTTTCTCTTATCATTGACAATGTGAATGAGCTAAGGCTTGTCCATCTCTACTGAAACAATGAAGGAAAATACTCAGCATTATAAATTCCTCCAATTTTATCCTCATAATATTGATAATAGAAATTTGTAATTATTGCCTTCCAATAAAAGTTTATATTACCATTATCTCAACAAAAATGACCTTCTTGAGTGTTTTTAATCATTTTTGTTTTATATTATATAGTATTTTTTTAATAATCATACATGTACAATACAGTAGGGTGACATTCAAATTGGCGTTTTGGCAATTCCAAGGATAGTGTCCTACAGTGCTGCCAACTTTGACACCCTCTTGAGGGCTAAATTTTTTTATTTTACCATGAAATTTTGGAGAAAATATCACATATATGTTGACAACATGCGTACCAAATTTCAAGTCCAAAAGACTTATACAAAAAAAGATATGCAAGATTTATCAACATGGGGTAGCTATGAGAAAAGTTTCATAGCTTCCAACTTTGACACCCTTCCAGAGATTGAGGAAATTTTTTTTGCCCATGGAATTTTTGGAGTGAAAAAAAGTTTAAGTTGATTACATGCGGAAAGTCCAAAAGATCCACAAAAAAATAAAAAATAAAATCTACCAACATGTGTAGTTGTGAAAAACAAACAGGAAAACCATTTCACTACTTCCAACTTTGACACCCTCCTTTGGGCTGAGAATTTGTTATTTCAACATGAAAGTTTTGGCACAAGATCATCTTTATGTTGGTAACATGTGTAAAAAGTTTCAAGGCTAGGAAATGTATTCAAAAGAAGATATTCAAATTCTACTAACATGGGGGGGGAGTCGTGAGAAAAGTTTCACTACTACCTACTTTGACACCCTCCCAAAGATTAAAAATATAATTTTCCCATGGAATTTTTGGCTTGAAACCACCCCGATGTTTATTACAAGTGTGGAAAATTTCAGATCCAGAAGATCCACACAAAAAACATATTCCAAATCTACCAAGGTGTGTAGTTGTGAGAAACAAAGGGGAAAGTTTTTCTCTACTTCCAACTTCAACACCCTCTTTAGGGTTGAAACTTTGTTGATACACAATAAAAAATCTGGCTCAAAATCATCTCTATGTTGATAACATGTGGAATAAATTTCAAAGCTAATAGATGTATACAAAAAAATTGATTTGATATCTATCGATGTGTGTAACTATGAGAAACAATTTAAAGGACATATTGGAAATGTGGAAATACCTTTGTCACCTCCTGCTTTTGCATTGAACTTAGTCATGTGACTCAGCCACCAAATGTAAATTCTTCTAAAAAAGATCAATAACATCTACATGTAGAAGTGTAGAGTTGTTTCATCAGTAGAAGAATCCACTTGGTTATAAAGTGTGCATTATACACACATGATGAGTTTTCTCCTCTAAATATCTATTCAACACTATGTAAAAGAAATTTTGTGTTTGATTTGTGGTGTGATTTGTGGTGTGATTTCTAATAGACTGAATATCGAGGTGATATTGAGAGCAAAGAGTGTCATGTGTGATGTAGGAGTGTTAATTCCGAATGGGCATATGGGCCAACCAATTTACATGTATGGGCATATAGGCCGAGTGTTATGGGCACCATGGGCATATGGGCTTACTAATTTACACTAATTCACAAGTGTAGGCTAACTGATTACATTAATTCACATGTATTGGCTGACTAGTTTACATTAATTCACATGGCTAGAGTAATACATTTGAGATTAGGCACATGGCTAAGTGATCCTTGATTACTTGTTAACGAGAGTTTAAAATTGTATTAGCAATGTATAAGAGAGTCTATGATGGGAGTTTCAGATGAAATTTGTGCTTGCATCATAGGTTTGAGTCAGAGAGGAAATACAAGAGTTCAAATTGCAGGCACTACCGGAGTTTTTGTTAGAATATTTCAAAGGTTAGTAAAATAATTCAGAGAAGATGGAACTTACAAGCGCAAACCTTGCGGTGGAAGTCACACTAAAAGCTTAGTGACACAGATGTTCATGGTCTTTTGCATTACTCAAAAACTCATCGTTGCTCCTCAGTCTCAAAGATTACGAGTATATGCCCTACTCAAGTGCGTAGACATATTATTCAAAGGCTCTTACATAGAAGTGGCATTTTTAGTTGAATTGCAGCTAAGAACCTTTCTTAGCACCTCATCACATGTCTTTGTGATTAATTTTTGCTCAAAAGTGTCGTGGATGAAGTGCAGAAGAGTAGGAGCATATTATTTAATCAGATGAATCTAATTTTAAAATTGAAAAAAATTCTTGGCAAATTTATGTTTGGACAAGTGCGTATGAGCGCTATTCATCAAGTTGTATAGCTCCTACTTTTAAAAGTGGACGGACTTCTCTAACGATTTGAGACGCATTTGCTAGAGAACAAAAGTCAAAACTTGTCTTTATGCCTAAAAGTTGGCGTTTAGCTAAGGATTTTGTAGAAGTGGTCTACAATGGCAAATTGGTTTATTTCATGGGTCAAGTTCCACAAGGAGTGCTTATGGAAGATGGCACACCCGCCCATTGCAATAAAATATGGGAAGAATAGAGACAATCTACCTTCTCAAAAAGCTCAAATGGCCTGTAAATTCTTCCAATTTCAATCCAATTGAGAACCTATATGCCCATACATGTAAATTAGTCGGCCCATATGCCCATTTGGAATTGACACTCCTGCATCACACATGACACTCTTTCCTCTCAATATCACCTTAACATTCAGTCTATCACAAATCACACCATTTAAGTTTCAACGCATCTAAGTTTTTAGGGCATTCTTTTCTATGATGCACAACATCTTTTAGCATCTTTCAAGAGGTTCTTGAAAGAGACGGAAAGTTAGTTGGTGGTAAAAAGCTCCTTCAACTATGTCATTCTATGCCCTCTAGGTTAGAAGTAGTGATTGGCGCAAATGGAGGACATACACATTGGTAGATTTGGAATATGTTTTTTGTGTGGATCTTCTGGATCTGAAATTTTCCACACTTGTAATAAACATCGGGGTGGTTTCAAGCCAAAAATTCCATGGGAAAATTATATTTTTAATCTTTGGGAGGGTGTCAAAGTAGGTAGTAGTGAAACTTTTCTCACGACTCCCCCCCCATGTTAGTAGAATTTGAATATCTTCTTTTGAATACATTTCCTAGCCTTGAAACTTTTTACACATGTTACCAACATAAAGATGATCTTGTGCCAAAACTTTCATGTTGAAATAACAAATTCTCAGCCCAAAGGAGGGTGTCAAAGTTGGAAGTAGTGAAATGGTTTTCCTGTTTGTTTTTCACAACTACACATGTTGGTAGATTTTATTTTTTATTTTTTTTGTGGATCTTTTGGACTTTCTGCATGTAATCAACTTAAACTTTTTTTCACTCCAAAAATTCCATGGGCAAAAAAAATTTCCTCAATCTCTGGAAGGGTGTCAAAGTTGGAAGCTATGAAACTTTTCTCATAGCTACCCCATGTTGATAAATCTTGCATATCTTTTTTTGTATAAGTCTTTTGGACTTGAAATTTGGTACGCATGTTGTCAACATATATGTGATATTTTCTCCAAAATTTCATGGTAAAATAAAAAAATTTAGCTCTCAAGAGGGTGTCAAAGTTGGCAGCGCTGTAGGACACTATCCTTGGAATTGCCAAAACGCCAATTTGAATGTCACCCTACTGTATTTGAGATGGTATTTTAAATCACGGAATTTAGACACACCTCATAGAAAAAATAGGTTCGGTCAAACATGACTTTTTTGAACCAAATTCCGTTGGATGGTGACGGCCAATGTACCTCGAGTGTAGTACAAAAGCCATGCACCACTACACTAAACATGGTCATTAGTGTAACTGGACTAATTGTTTTGGAAATGCTATAACTTTATATTTTTGGAAATTTTCCTTACAAAGAGCACATCCATCTATACTACTTAAGGAGGGGGGTCATCGTAAATATGCTTGGTAAATATATTCACAGGAGTAAAGACTTATAGCATTTATAGAAAAATCCGTGTGGTTACACTAGAGACCATCTTTAGTGTAGTCATGAGGAGAAACCCCCCCCAGTGCAATCACCAAGCGGGGCAACCCGACCTGCCTTTTCACAAACCTTCCCTGCCACTTGGACGTCCATCCGCGGCTTCTCTGACCCCAAACCCACCATCCATCAAGCCAAATCCTAGATACCTCTCAATATCATCCAAAAGAATACTAATAATGTCTTTCAACTACCCCTATTAGCAGGACTTAATCTTTGAACGTGCTAGATCCTGAGAGAGATAAAATGTTAGATTTATATAGATAATTGTGACACCTTTGAGTCCACGTGTCTGTTTAGTATTGCCTTCAGGCCTTTAATTCTCTAATGCCGGGCTATGACGCGACCACCATCTACGAGTACAATAGATTTTGAAATGCAGTATCTACTATAGTTGTAGATGGGTGGTTGCGCCACAACTAGCCTGACCTTAAAGGAATAGGCCTACGAGCTCACAAGCCTGGAAAGAATCTATGAGTGTAATTGATTATATCAAACATTATCTACAAAGAAGGTACATTTCATTGCAACCCTACTTCAGGGAAATCATAGTAGTTTGCTTGTTGTACATTCTCATCGCGTTTGTCGGAAGTTGACAATTCCTTGAAACTTGTCATAGGTTGCAGATCAAACAAAGCTCAAAGTATTGGTCCACCAAATTTGCAAATTTCTCTAACTGGCCACCTATGGGCCTCTCGTCTTTGACCCTTGAATGCCAAAGTGGACTGTGAGAGCTTGGAAGAATCTACAAGCGTAGCATGATCTACACAATGGATACATTCAGCACAACCCCACTTCATGGAAATCACCGTAGTTTGCTAATGCCTACATGGATTGTAAATTGGAGACATATTTTGGAAAGCTAACAATGAGCTCAAAATGCATTTAAAAGACGTGAGAGACATTGACCAATTGTGGAAAGAGTTAGAAGAGCAAAAGCACCAAAATCGACCGTGCTAGGGCCTCATAGGCGTTAAATGGTTAAAGGATTAATCCTTCAGTGCCGAGCATGACCGGCGAGACGTAGGAGCTTCCATGAGCGTGCTAGATTATGGAGATAATCATGTGCATACTAAATACATACCTTTGCAACACTAATTCACAAAAATCATTGTAGTTTGCTAAAGCTTGCATCAGTTTCTGCGGAAATAGTTTCATAGTAACCGAGGCTAAGATTTTTGTGAAGAATGTTTTGGTGCTACACTAATTTTGGTATTTGGTGTTTGAGACACTATTTACAAACTCTAATACTATATGTCAACAAAGCCGATAATGTTACAACACTAAATGTCAATATGAACACTAAAAGCATAGAATTGTAATTTTGGACTTTTACTACCTATACATTTAGTGTAATTAATAAAGAAATAATTTATAGAAAATTGAGAAATAAAAAAATATTACAACGTATGAAAAAGTGATAAAAGAAATCTTGTGGTTGAGGTGTAGCACTAGTTTTCTAGAAAAACATAATTAGAGTTATGTGGTGAAAATAGGTTATAACATTAAATGTAGTGTAATACTATATACCTTAATCTGTGTAGTTTCCTTTATTTATCGAGGCACATTTTCATCTAGAGACCACATTTGGGCCTCTCAGGCACTAAGGTCAAGACACCCAATTCCAATCGGCCACCCGATTCTACTTTGTAGGTTAGTGG
Source organism: Bryoerythrophyllum caledonicum (assembly GCA_963971425.1). Classification (NCBI taxonomy): domain Eukaryota; kingdom Viridiplantae; phylum Streptophyta; class Bryopsida; order Pottiales; family Pottiaceae; genus Bryoerythrophyllum; species Bryoerythrophyllum caledonicum. The sequence goes on from OZ020518.1 coordinate 24,682,883, forward strand.
TGAAGAGTATAGTAATTGTACCTAATTTGTTTATAATCTTTTTTTAAAAATACGGAAGTGGTGATTGCAAGGAGAGGTATTGGGTTAGAGAGGCTCTAAAATTGCAATCAAGGCATTTATGTTAATGGAGGTTGTTGGAAAGGATTTAACAAATTTGAATGAGCGGTATTGGATAATAGAGGGCGTGAAATTAAGTTCAAGCAAAGTTGGTTAATGGGCGTTGTTGTGGAGGATTTAGCATACTATTAATGGGATATCAATATAAGATCTTACTATGAACAAAAAAAAATGGCCACTGCCAATCCTATTTTGATGACGGCGCCCACTAAACTATGGTTACCATAGCTAAAAATTACCCTTTTTCAGTTGTTATTAGACAAACCTAATATGACAGCCACCAAAAGTAAATCTAATTTTTATAAAAATATTTTATGCAAGGTTTAGGGGCACATAAGAACCACTTATGTGCATCATCATCTTAGTAAGATTCATAAGGTTGGGGTTTGACTTAGAGAGCACATAGTTTATTGCACATTACACATGATTACACATTAGCTACATGGGAGAGGTGATTGCACATGAAAGAGGTGATTGCACATAAGAGAGGTGATTGCACATGAGAGAGCTGACTTAGTTGGATGAGAGATGGTTACAGTTACAAGATTACACATCAATCTACCTAATGACATTAAGATGATTGCACATAGGTGAGAGAGAAAGATTGCACTTCTATATACCTCATTGCACATGGTTGCATATAGTTGAGAGAGAAAGATTGCACTTCTATATACCTCATTGCACATGGTTGCATATAGTTGAGAGAGAAAGATTGCACTTCTGTTTACCTCATTGCACATGGTTGCACATAGCTATTACACTTTATTTATAACTAGCACATGAGGTAAATAGAAGAAAACAATACACAAGTTGGATATAGATGAATTGGTTAGAATACAAACCTAAGTTGATTAGAATAGAGACATGTGCTCATTGGACATGCTTGCACTTGCAATAACTTACATTATACCAACTTGGAGCATATAGCTTGAAGGCTGACTATACTAATTTTAGGCACCCAACTAATTGGACTAACTTGAAGGGTAATTACACTAACTTAAAGGTTGATTGAACTAACTTAGTGCAACATAGTTGATTATACATACCTTATTGGACCCAATGACATCCATGATGATTTCCGGGATTTTGTCCCTAGTGTGCACCAAGGTTGCGAGGGACTCCACCAATGACAAAGAGACTGAAAGTGAGAATGTTACATAACTTAACACACAGGATGTAGACTACAGCGCACTAGAGCGTGAAATTCAAGCAGAACGCAGAGCACAACATAAAGGGGGAGGCGTATCAAGTGGTCTTGGAAGTCCAGTTTCCTTGCAAGAAGACCTTGCCAACACTATTCCAAGAAGGCCAACTTTCCAAGGCGAATGAGTAGTTTCGGACTTTCTTTGTACATGAATAATTTCCAAGGCAATTAGAGGCAATGATCATACAACTCACAAAGTCCTTCAGGTACTATTCATCATCTGCTCCTTGACACAACATCCCAATCCACACCTAGGGTGCTATTCTATCCCATCACTAGTGAGTCGCAGTAGTGGCAACCATGGCAATTTTGCCATGGCCAACAATCCACTGACCATAGCACGGATGAAAATCTTGGACAATATCCATGGGGGAATATTACAGCTCCAAGGTCTCTCTTGCATGCACGAGGTATAAGGACAATGTTAGGTGACATAGGTGGTACTTCACAAGCAAGTAGGTCAAAATTTAAGAAAAAATTGGACATTTGACCCATGAAGACATGAGGAAGATAATTTCAGCAATAGACAATGGCATGACCATGAGGAAAGAAAACCTAATTTTTGAAATTTTCCATAGCACTTCTAGGGAGTGGTATTATAGACAACGTACCTTTAAGAAATGGAGCTGCAAAAGGAGTCTTGACATCCAAAGAGCAACAATTAGGAGAATGGTTGATCAAGATGAGCAAGATTGGACGTGGGTTATCACCTATAGCTCTAAAAATGAAGGTCTATGAGACTACAAAGGATTAATGGACACCATGTAAGAATGAAATTCCAGGTCCAAGGTAGATGCATTGGTGGAAACGTTGCCATCAAGAATTATCTTTGAGAGTGGCACAAACACTTGATGTTTCAAGAGCTAAAGGTTTATGCATAGAGAATGTAAGCACATTCTACAAGAACCTAGAAGAATTGTATACCTAGTACAAGTATTTCCCCAACCGTATATAGAATTGCATTGAGACATGAGCACAAGCTGGAAAAGGGGCTAGAGCAATGGTCATAGTTAGAATGGGTGCATGTCATGTATATTCAATTGTCCCTGATAAAAAAGAATGGTTATCAGTGTTAGTTTGTGTCAATGCAGCTGGAATTGCTATTCCTTCTTTCTACGTATTTTGAGGCAAAAGATTTAGAACAAATTACATTCAATAGTGTGAAGAAGGTGCAACGACGGTATTGCAACCTCGCCCATGGATGACAACTTACATGTTTTGAGCGTGGATCTCGCACTTCATAGAATCGGTGAAGCGAATAGGCACTATTTCAACGAAGCATCGCCACCTCTTCATTGTTGATGGTCACAATTCACATGTGATTTTGGATGTTGTGCAAGAGGCCAAGAGTGCAGGGCTAGACCTATTGACACTACCCTTGTAGACCTCCCATGCCCTTCAACCCTTGAATGTTTGCATTTTCAAGCCATTCAAACTATATTTTGGAGAGTATGGAAGCTTTTGGACATCTAGAAACATGCATGTAGCTACTAAAAAGAAACCTTGGAACATTGGGTCTCTTTTGGCTTAGAAAAAACATTGACAATTAGAAACATCACAAAGGGATTTGAAGCCATGGGAATCTATCCTATAAACGCAACAGTAGTAGACAAATATATGAGCCTTTCGGAGACTTTTATGCACACAATAGGAGAAGAAGATGAAGAAGAGGCAATTGCTACACACAACAACTCTGGAGAGGAGACTTGTAGGGAAGATGATTTTTATAGTGATGAAGAGTTGAACTCACCTTTATAGAGACCAATGCTTTTGAATTTGACTTTGCCCGAGAGCCACACCTATAGACAGCGCAATACTTTATAGCAGCATACAACAATAAACCTGTGAATTAGAAGAGATAGCATGCTTTGAAGAACGAGCACAACAATCAAGGTGTAGTATAGAAGAACAAGCACAACAAGCAAGGTGACTCAATCCTTCTAACTTCCAACATGTTCCTACACAACGACATTTAGAAGGTGGTAGATGGTGGATGACTAGATAATGTGGTATCTTCTTGCCAAAGTTTGTAGGGCAAGTGGAGAAGCTTCATTTGTTGTGCAATATGTAGAATATCAAGATGTTTCAATATGGTCTTTAATTCTTTATGTATCTATGTATGATCTTTAATTCCTAACATATGACATGCCATTCAAAATGATGATAAGGTGTGTTTCTTACAAATTGGACTGCATTTCTACTTTAAAATAAGGTTTATGTCATGAAGTAACAACAGAACTATAAATCTAGAGGTTGTGTATGTTGGTGGTCTTTAGTACATCAAATGCTGTCGATGGAACTTCCGGAAATAAATTTGTGATGGTCATGGTTTCTATCACGACATCATATTTATTCATTCTCAATAAGAAGGTAGTAATAGTACATGATTTAGCTTCTTAACTCCTTAAATTTGTTGTCCATCCATAACACATGACGTCAACAACTTATGCCTGAATGTGCTTGCCGCAAGAATGTTGTCAAGAAACGTTTCCACAGTTTCAAGCACATACCTAAAGAGAAGATATAAACATCACAAACAAGTAGAAAGATATGCAAAATTCAGCCTCAAGTATTCTCAATATAAATAATTTGCATCACTTTCTTAATATTTCTAAACTTGGGCATGATATTTGACATGAAGATAGCAACAACATCAACTGTTGATTACTTACATAGATCCAGCCACAACATTTTCAAGAAAAAGACGTGGCTGGCGGCTTTCATGAATCATGATGAAGATGGGTGTCGTAGTACTTGTTGGCAACTATTCACATCTTAACACAAAGATACCCTTAAGGTTATCGTTCCCACAGATAATCACCGTGAACTACAACGACTAACAACTAGTTTATATGTACACAATGTTACCTATATCACAATAGTTACATCAAAGGAAAGAAGGAAAAAGGGTTAGATTACAGCGCCTGAGCGTTATCTACATACACCAACTCGCTCTCCATATGAGTGTTTTTTTCCCGGGTAGGAGCCTACTTCGTTCGGAGGTAGGGACCTTCGAGTAGGAGCCTACTTCGCTCGGAAGGTAGGGACCTTCGGGTAGGAGCCTACTTCGCTCGGAGGTAGGGACTTTCGGGTAGGAGCCTACTTTGCTCGGAGGTAGGGACCTTCGAGTAGGAGCCTACTTCGCTCGGGGGTAGGGACCTTCGGGTAGGAGCCTACTTCGCTCGGAGGTTGGGACCTTCGAGTAGGAGCCTACTTCTCTCGGAGGGAGGGACCTTCGGGTAGGAGCCTACTTCGACTTAGCCCGGTTAATAGAGGGGGGGGGTTATCTTTACAACTCTGCACACTATAGACATCAAGAGTACACGAGTACCTGGGTAAAGATTATATCACCCCGGACGGTAGTCCGGGGACTCACAGAGATTTTAGCGTTGGACATAAGTAACAGCTATTCTACCTCCCATTCTCTCCTTCTAACTCTACTCACTCACTTGGATGGTTATGGTGTCACTGAGATCCCCCCGAAGGGGTGTTAGACCCGTGTTTCCGAGGCTACGAGCGGCGTAATGTAAGTGAGCAAGGGGCCTACCCGCCCACTATCCGTCCTCCTCTTTGTCTCCCTCCTTTTCCGATGCGGCTGGAGATAGGATATTTCAGGGATTGGTACGAGCCTTCACAACCGACACCAATCGGTACGCCGGAAGGTCACTCAAGACTCGCTAGGACCCTTTTCACATCCGTCACTCCCCCCTCGTCCTCTTCTAGACACATACAATCTCACCTGTTATTCCCATCCACCCCTACTAATCTACTTGATGGAACAAGGAAACAACTGTACGGTTAGAGTTGGAGTCACGTCCCCACTAACTATCTTCTCACTTCATCTGTTATTCCCATCCACCCCGACTAACCTACTTGATGGAACAAGGAAACAATGATTAGACAGTTAGTATTGACTTGAAGAGTGGACTACTTGAAATGGCACTCACAGTCATGTATGCAATCCGAGCTCTCCAACCATCGAAGGTCTTCTTAGAGCGTAGGTTTAGAATTAAACTGAAAGCAAATACACACATCAAGCACTGAAGAGAGAGGCCACGGGACTCCTCGGTAGAGAGAGGTCCCTCAGCCCGAACCTCACTTACCTTTGGATTCCCCGCACCATTCTTGTCGTCGGCTGTGATACGACCCCTGGCTTGATTATGCACCAGGCTCGGACCTAGAACAGAGTTCGTGCTCGTGTTTGCATGTCGTGGGAGATTACCTCCTTCGTGCTCGAAGTCACCACCAGCCTTGCTCGGACCTGCACAGCTCGTGCTCGGAGTCGCCACCAGCATTGCTCGGACCTACACAGCTCGTGCTCGGACCTACATAGCTCGTGCTCGGAGTCGCCACTAGCCTTGCTCGGACCTGTTGTTGGTGATGATATGTTCTCCCGTTTGACTGTTGGCTGCCGATGTGAGGGCAGTGCGGTGTACTCGGCTCGGTGGCTCTTTCCCCGCTCGGACCTACCAGGCTCTTCTCCAGCTCCGACCTATCTTGCTCGGACTTACCACCAGCCTTGCTCGGACCTACACAGCTCGTGCTCGGGGTCGCCTCGTTCGTGCTTGGACCTGCGCTGCTCGTACTCGGAGCTACACCAGCCTTGCTCGGACCTGCACAACTCGTGCTCGGACCTACACAACTTGTGCTCGGGCTTACCACCTTCGTGCTCGGAGTCGCCACCAGCCTTGCTCGGACCTGCACAGCTCGTGCTCGAAGTCGCCACCAGCCTTGCTCGGACCTACACAGCTCGTGCTCGGACTTACCACCTTCGTGCTCGGAGTCGCCACTAGCCTTGCTCGGACCTGCACAACTCGTGCTCGGAGCTGCACCAGCCTTGCTCGGACCTGCACAGCTCATGCTCGAAGTCACACAGCTCGTGCTCGGACTTACCACCAGCCTTGCTCGGACCTGCACAACTCGCGCTCGGACCTACAGAGCTCGTGCTCGGATCTGCACAGCTCGTGCTCGGAGTCGCCACCAGCCTTGCTGGGACCTTTACAGCTCGTGCTCGGAGTCGCCACCAGCCTTGCTCGGACCTACACAGCTCGTGCTCGGAGTCACACAACTCGTGCTCGGACTTACCACCAGCCTTGCTCGGACATGCACAACTCGCGCTCGGACCTACACAGCTCGTGCTCGGAGTCGCCACCAACCTTGCTCGGACCTGCTATTGGTGACGATACGTTCTCCCGTTTGACTGTTGGCTGCCCGTGTGAGGGCAGTGCGGTTTACTCGGCTTGGTGGCTCCTTCCCCGCTCGGACCTACCAGGCTCTTCTCCAGCTCGAACCTATCCTGCTCGGAGCTACTCTTGGCCGCCTTGTTGTGTGATGTGGAGTTCTCTAATGCCCGGCTCCTTATACTAGGGCCTAGGTGACCTTCCTTGCCGGTGCCGGTGGACCTTCCTTGTCGGTGCCGGTGGAGCTTCCTTGCCGGTGCCGGTGGACCTTCTTTCTCGGTGCCGGTGGAGCTTCCTTCCCGTTGCCGGTAGTACCTCCTTAGGATGAGGTTTCCCAACCCTCGTGGCCTTGCAAGCTTTACACGGCCGAGCCTCCTCCTCCAAGCCTTTCAATTACCCTCTAGGCTAGGGTGTTAGTACCAGGTGTTAAACCACTACTTGTCTACTTTAGTATTTCCCTAGGCTCCTATTTCTTTCCTATTCTAATTCTTCCTAAGAACCACTACTAGGAGGATACTTACCTCTAAACTTTATAAGGTGGTACGGTGATACCCTTCCTAAGTAACTAATTACAAAATTTTTAAAATTTGGGGTACGACAATGGGGGAGCCTCAAACCTTGTCTCGCACCTATTTGAAGAGCGCCTTCACCTCATCGTCTTTGTGCACTTTACGGATGCTCTTCCTACTGCTACCTTGGGAAGCCTTGATCATGGCCTGGTACTCGACAAACTATCACCTTGATCATTGCCAAGAATCCTGATTCTTTCACTTGCACCTTCTTCTGCAATGTTGGAACAAGTCTTTCCTTTTGCAACAATAGGTTGCACATCTGGAGTTGCAATGCGTTCTACTTCCTTTGCTTTAAAGACAACGCGACAAAAATTGTTATTCTGAGTATCAAAGATGGAACCCTAAATCTAAAAGATGGTTTGAAGCACACTAACGTCTTAGCAATAGCAAAATTTGACTACGAAGGTGTAGTGTTCTCTTCGTCCCTTCTACAAGGCGTGAGAGGGAGAAAACTCTCATGACGCTTGTTCAGGTGATTGAAGAGGCAGACTAGCAACCATGACTTATCTATAAGGTGGAACAAAAGCTAGTGCCACACCTAGAGGTGATTCTCCACCAAAAATTTCCTCCATGCTTTCGCAACCTCCATCATGTCCCAATTTTGCGGATGGTCACCTTCTACTAGCAGCCGCATCATTTCTCCAACGTCACGTCTTGTAGAAGGAGCTTTGAATGATACTTGGAGAAGTCTGTAGGAATCAATTGCAAGCAATGAAGCTAGGGCCGACAGTGATCAAATAAAACTCACAAAAGCACCCCAGTGTTCTAAGTCTTGTTACTTACTTATTCATATGTCTCACTGACACCCGTCTTCCCCATCTTTACAACGAAGAAGACGTGTCGGTGGTGGTTCCCTCGTTGATTGCTAGTTGAAGGTCGGGGCTGTAGAACTCCCCAATCCTCAAATCAGTTGGAAGTATGTACTCTTCCTTGAAGCACATGTCGAAAAACCTCACAAACTTAGCTCCTTTTAAACGCACACTTTACAAATTCCTCACAAACTCCTGACAAACCTCACAAACCCAAGTTAGCATGCTTTGCTCCGCTTGACCAACGCTTTGCAAATTCCTCACAAAATCCTCACAAACCTTAATGTTCTTTGCTCCACTTGACCAGATCCAAGATGTCGCTTGACTAGAGGAGATGGAAAATGACTTAGCCGTTGGCCTCTTTTGGTACTAAACTTGGTCAGGTCATTGCGGGAGTAAGTTATAAGTAGGATTGTCACATGGATACAGGCCGAGATAGGTAGAAAAGGATACTTTACTCATGTGCATTTTCACCACTATTTTTTCTGGCATGAACGGAATTGGATCACCCACGGGGTTGATTTTGCAGAGTAAGTTTTCTCGTTTTTATTCACTGTCACTTACTAGTATTCGGTAAAGGAGGCCACAAAATCCGACGGGACTCATGACAACTACTACATACTCTGCAACACAACTATGAGATTTTGGTGGTTTTTGGTCTTTTAAATTCTATATCAATTCCAAATTTTCAAGATTAAATTTGAAAAAATGTTTGTTGAGTTTCATTTCTAATTCCACATCTTTCTACATAATTTCTTTTGACATACAATGTCATTTGAGACTCCAACTGGCTCAAGTTATTGGAATTGGGTGTCTCCATCTTAATCCCTAAAGGTTTGAGGAGCCAAACTATGGCTTCTCAGATGGCATTTCAAGGATGAGAATCGTTATGAATTATCTTTTTCTTCCAATTCTTTCTTGGAGAGTTCATTGTGTGTGTAAATAATAGATGATGATTGTGAGTGGCCAAAGTGGGCCCTCACTCTTTTTTCTTCATTTTTTCGAGTTTTCTTGATAGTATTAACCAAATTTTAGCTAAATTGGTGGTCAATCCACCTATTAGAGTCAAAGTCCTAGATTAATAGGCCTAGTGCCATGATGGGACACTAAGTTCCCTATTTTTTCCTCCTCCCTACTAATATACTTAAAAGTGTAGTGGAAGTGGAATGGACATGAAGAGAAAGATAAAAAATGGGAAGGAAGTCCTTGGAAAATGACTAAAAATTGAGAAATGGGACAAAAATTATGGGAAAAATTGGGAGAGTGTCTCCTAGCAGGTAGAAGTAGTGGTAAAATTTCTAGAATTTTCCGAGTTGAATTGCTATTTTATTCTAGGGTTTGACTAGTGGATCGGCGGGTTGACCGTTCGGGAAAAATACTTAGGAACCTTCAAAAATGCTAAGGAAATGTAGGTAGACTAATTAGGGTGCTAGGAGTCCAGCTATGTGGTTATTTTTTGAAGTTATAAGTAAATTGCAAATCATCAGTAGATAGTAGTAGATCTAGTGTAATAGTCTTTAAAAGATCAAAAGGAGAAGAAAAAAAAAAGAGGAAGAAAGGAAAAGAAGGTGGTTGGATGTGCTTCCCCATGCACATGCCACATGACAATTCTTGCCACCATGGAATTAATTTTAGGGAGGCTTGTCAGAAGCAAAGCGGCGAATTAATGCTCGTGATAAACTAAATACATGCAAAAACGGCTGTAAGTGGCCAATCCTGCACTTCTGTGAGAGGTCATGGGCTGCCTCATTTAAACTAAGCCAGTTTTGTCGGGGAGAAAAAGAAAAAAAGGGAAAAGAAAAAGAACACAGCCAGGCAGAATCCCTAGCGAAGAGCGCTGGAGCTCTCTGTTTTTGGTCTGCTTTTTTTTTTTTTTTCCTCGTGAGCACCGGGGATCGGTGCGCGAGGGACGCGCCTGTGAGTGTGCGGATCGTGGGCTCTTCTTTTTTTGTGTGTGTGCGCCGGAATCGAGTGGAGGATTCGGAGAGCTGGAGCACTCGGGGGGCATTTTTTTTCGTGTTGTGTTTGTGAGCACGCGCACCTGCTGTGCGCGAGGAGAGGCTCTTCGGTTTTTTTTGTGTGTGCCTGTGAGCACGCGCTCCTGGAGCTGGAGGTCGCGTCAGTGCGCGAGAGGAGGGCTCTGTTTTTGGGGAGGAGCCCGTTTTTTTGAAGTGCGGCCTGAGTGCGCGAGTTCTGTCGTTGGGTTGGAGGCTGGCTCCTGCGAGCGAGGAGCGAGGAGTCTGTGCTCGAGTGTACCGAGAGCTGGGAAGAGCTGCCGCGAGGAGTGGTGCGCTGTGTGGGTGTTGGGGAGTGTCTGCACCAAATTCGTGGAAGGCGCATCGGTGCGCGCGAGGGGCTCCTGTGCGCGAGAGAGCTAGTTTGTTTTTTTTTTTTTTGTGTGTTCGCACTTGAGTGCGCGAGAGGAGAGCTCGCACGAGCTGGAGAATCCGGCGTGTGGGGGGTGTTTTTTTGGTGAAGGCGCTGCGCGTGCAGGCGGAGCGATTGGTTGCGAGACTGCGGCCGTGATTTTAATCACGAGGTCGGGTTCTTGAATCCGGACGAGAGGTGCGCGGATCGGGTGGCACCTGTGGGGAGCTCGTGCGTGAAGTGGGAGGCTGGCTGCTTCGTGGGAGGCGAGGATTCGGTGCGTGCGCTGCGCGACTGCTCGAATCAGGGAGTGACCCTTCCTTGGAATCCTGATTTCTCCCTCGTGTATGGTATGCTAGTCCAGACGGCAATATTAGGCCGCGTGTATTCATGCGATGCTAGGTTTTTAATTTCTGGTGGCTGGATCTCCTGTGGAAGCGCTGGTAAATTTTGGTCAGAATTATGTCTTGGACCACATAGCTTCCACCGGAACTGAACCGGTTCACAGCCATTGATTTTGTTTTGTATGCACAAGTTCGTCTTTTGGTTCATAATGATGTGTTGAGATTGTTGGTGCATGGAAAATGCTTGTGATGATCGTTTCTATGTCCTTGGCCTGTTGATCTTGGTTCTAAGTGGTTTATTCAAGTTGGAATTGAGTTGCTGATCATTTTGAGAGGAAATTTTGTTGAATTTGGAGTCCTGAATCAAAAGATAAGGGCTGCTGAAGTTGCTGCTACAAAACAGGATCTGGATCAGGCCTGATCAGCCGACCTAAACAAAAAAATTAAAAAATATATATATAAAATAAAAAATAAAATAAAATAATAAACTAAAACAAACAAAAAAAAATGATAATAATAAAAATAAATAATAACAAAACATAATAATAATAATTATCACATAACAATTAATTAAATAATTACTCGGCCTATTTAAATTCATCCAGAGTTAAGCATAAGGAATGGTTTAAGTGGTGTAACAATAGGACCTTGTGGGTTTAAAAATTGATTCTCTTAGGGGATCTATTTTTGGGCTTACAATGATGAAATTTGTCTCATTGAGGTAGTCATGTTTTATCTACATAAGAAAATCTTTGTGCCATGGATCTCAATGTAGTGTATTTTAGAAACTTCTAGCTTTTACTCTAAATCTGAATTTGAGTCATTTAAATGATAACTTTTTTAATTTGAGCCCACCTAATGAAACAAAGCTTATGAAGTCTTGTTTCCATTCCAATTTTTTTTGAAAAATACATAAAATTGAACAAGTTATTGCAATTCGAACTTTGGGCCTATTACCATGGTTGACCGATTTGCTAGTTTTAGTCAAACACGGAAGTTTCACCTACAATTCAAGTTTTGGCACAGTAATATTCACCTTTGGTGAAATTTTCAGAATTTTTTAGCATATATTGTATATGATATGAATTCTCTTCACTTTTTTTTTTCCCAAAAAATCACAATAATGATAAAGTTTCACCAAAACATCTGCATATTCATGTGCGTAGGCAAGACATGTGATCTCATTTGTGAAAAATAAAATAAAATAAATTCCACCTATCATCATACTACTAAAATCATAATCTGCACGGTGAACCATGCAACAATCAACCACGCACTCAATCGTGCAGTGAACTCTAGAAATGTTGCATTCAACTGCGTAGTCAATCGCGCACTCAACCGTGCAGTGTATTATGTCACCTTTTTTTTTAACAGTTTGTAATATAAAAACTACATTAAATGGTTGGACTAATGCGTTGCAAAGCAAGCGCCAATTGCTAGTATTTAATGAAAAAATAGAGTGCACAATGGAATGGAAATTGAGATTGATGCCACGGCCATAGGCTCTCTTCTCTAGGGGCTATTTAAAGGGTTAAAAGGCCTCAATCAATCCCAAATTCAGTGAATATAGTCGTAGATTTATGGAAAATCTTGTAAAGTAGATGATTATTATGACGGTTTTGGGGTTCACAGTGGCAGTTGCTGCGGCGTCGCCGCTGATTGCACGCGGTTGTGGCGACAACGGTGTGACGTGTATGGTCCTTCGCGCGGCGCGGCAGGCGCGAAGCGCAGTCGGTCGATGCGTTCTCCCACTGGCGATGTGGCGTCCGCGTTTGCCATATGATTCTGGGTTGTAGTTTGATGTGAAGCTGTCGCGGTGGGTGGGTGCGTGAGCGGGCGGGAGGCAGCAGCGGCGATGGCAGCGTTTGCAGCTGCGCGGCAGCTGCGCAGCCGATCCGGTGGGGTGCTGCGGGACCTCTTGCGAAGCGAAGTGGGTTCACTTTTCGGAGCGGGTCCGTTGATGAGGGCGCCTGTGCATTCGTGGTCGCCTGTGAATTGGCGCGTTGCGAGGTGATCACTGGAGTGCATTTCTATGGTGTTTGGACATCGACTTGCCACTCTTGTATTGGATTTTTTGGCCTTGGAGGAATTCGCATGGATTCCTTTTTAGGGCATGGAAGTGTTTTGATCAGCAGTTATGGAGAGCAACGTTGCAACTCTCTGAATCATCCCTATTCTTATTCCTCTTAGCCGTGTAAACCCTAAATCAGGTCATTCCAGATTTCGTCGCTGGATTACATCGTAATAGCGTGTGACACCAATCCCCGAAGCAGGCTCAATTTCAGAGATATTTTGTATCATCTTCAGGGAAATTTAGTATCATCTCTACCCGCGCTCCCTGAAATTCACTCCGTCTATTAGTAATTAGAATTGTTAGAATATACCAGCTAAGTGGTCATAAATGATGAAGTGGTGGTTGGTAATGAACTCGAGGACGTGCTGTTAATTTAGACTTGATGGAGCATGATGGTGTATGGGAGGTGTCATCGTCTATGGGGCCTTAATAGACTATTTTCCGTGTGTTTGTGGTTTGTTTCGGTGAAGCAGTAGTTTGGACATTGCGAAAGGGTTTGCTACAAGGGCGGGGAGGGTGGATATAGGAGCTAGGGCCAGGCAGTTACAAGCTCGACGGCTATGGACGATCGCGTTGTCTGGCACAGCAGTAGCGGGCTTTGTCATTGTTATCCTCAACACCTTTCAAGAGAATCTCATGTTCTACATCACGCCTTCACAGGTATGGGCCTCTATTTCAGTGCAGATGTAAAACGTCTTGTATCAATCTGAGAGGAGGGTGCTGTAGTAAATCATGAAGATTTTCATTGCTAATGGGTTTATGGGTTTTAGTTTGAGTCGTTGGTTTGTTCAGGAATGCCCCCTTATTTTATTTTTTTGGACCCACGCAGGCTTTGGAAAAGTTCTTCCTTGATCCCACGAAAAACAGGTTTAGACTTGGAGGCTTGGTCTTGGAGGGCAGGTTGGTTTGCTGATGAATTCCGCAAGAGAATCACGAGGCAATTGTATTTTAGAGCTTCTAGCAAAGTTGGAAACAATGATGATGTTTTGTGATACTTCTACCAGATGGATACAGAGTTTTCAATAAGAGATGCTTTCTAGAGTGTTGTTTGCTGACTGTTGTGTTGTTGTTTAGTGTACAGCACTTCAAGAATTCCACAGAGATGGAATTTGTTGTCACCGATCTTGCGAATGAGGTACCTCTCTCGTGGTGTATGCTTTTTCTTTTTCTACGGTCTAGGATTTTTTTCGTGGCTTACACTTGTTGAGGTTGTGTCGTAGATTACACTGCCGCTGTACTATGAACCGCTTCTGCTTCTGGGGTTTGTCTAGATGATAACAAGAATCCTGTCTTGTCAGATTCTTGTGAGGTACCGAGGAGCATTGCCAGATCTGTTCAGGGAAGGCCACTCTGTAGTGGCGGAAGGCTTCGTCCGACCCATAGACCAGTATCCAGGAATCCCATCCACGAGTGGTGACCAACACGCAAGCCTCACTGCAAAGGCGAGAGAAACAGGCTGCTACTTCGCAGCTATTGAAGTTCTTGCCAAACACGACGAGGTAACGGCTCTGAATCTCTAATTCTCCGATTCGTCAAGAATGGAGCAGTTTCGTCTTGAAGCTGTATCCATCTGTGAACTCTCGTTTTATGAGGAAAACGGTTAAAATAAAGAATCCTGCACATTAGAAATGGGAGTTTGTCTAGGCCGATCGAAAAACAACAATGGGCTGATCCACCATTATATTAAAGGGGTGACCTTGCATCACCCCCTATTTTAGTAACCAGGACGGCATTTTTGGTGCAGCAAAAGGGGGCATGAAATTCCTCATGCTTTCTTCCTTCTTTCCGTATCGAAATCTCACCCGGCCTCTCTCTTTTCTTTCCTTGAGGAAGCACTTTCACTTATGTCAGCATTATCTGAATTGGAATGCAGAAATACATGCCAAAGGAAGTAGCCGCTGCAGTTGCGAAGAACAAAGCAATGCAGGAAGGTCAAGTGATGCCAGCACTTTTGGCAGCATCACCTGCACCAGTGACAGCAGCAGCAGCAGCTCCTCCTTCTGGTGGAGCTCCAAAGAAGAAAGGAGTTGCACAAGCGCCAGCAGTTGCCCAAAGTTACGAAATCAATGCTTGAATGTTGATGAGTTGAATCTGTAAACATAATATTTACACGGAACATGTAATTCCATTATTTACAGGTATTGTAGTCAATTTTGCAGATGGTTAGATAGAAGAGAAGGTACAAGTGTTTTAGAGCTTGATAGAGATATCTTTTTTGGGTGATACTCTTTCATTTTTAGAGATCATAACCGGGGGTTCTTTGAAGGAATTCTCCCTGTATTACTCATAAATATACGAAAGCTCTCATTTGATGGTTGACTATTTGAATCATTTGTGCTTAAATCGTACCATTCTTATTCGTACAATACACTTGGAAGAATGATATCCTTACACGGAAACTATGCATAGATGAAACTTGAAGTGAGAACTTGTAAACCGTTTTTTATTTTCTCACCGGTTTTATGACTTATAAATGGGGACTCTAGACTTAAATTAGAAAGAACACTTTATGATTGGGTTTGTACAAAATCATTGATGTAATAAAAAGTTCCTATTCTGAGGAAAATAACGCCAAAATCTGAGAGTGTAGGACTCTGCCCTAGAGGACAATTTCTTTCCCGAGGAAAAAATTATCCTCTAGGGGTTACCCCTAAATTTCCTTGACAATTTCACACCAAAAACAATTCAAAGCTATTAATTCTAGAGCAATGAGTAAGGAAGGAAACAAAAAATCGTATTTCTAGTTTTAACTGTAGGATCTCATTTAACACTTAATGAATAAAACTTCATGCATTTGTCTACAAAATTTCAAGAATTGAAAATATAAATTGCAACCATGGCAATGTGCCCGAGGGTTGCAAAAGCCCACCTTGGGACTTTTTTCAATTAGGGGTTAAGGACCTTAGGATTAGTAATTTTTTTCAAAGAAAAATGAAATAAAAAGTAAACTGAAGTAAAAAAAGCTTCAAACCTTTTACTCATCTAGAGAGGTTATTTCAATCTTTCAAAAGTACGTAGCCATTTGAATTTCCTTTCTCTTGTAACCACATTTTTCATAAAACGATGAGTTCTCGATGGTGCAATCCAAAATAACCTACACAAAACAGAACCAAGTTATGAGAATGCAATGTCAAGACAATTACAAAATTTTCACCAATATGCTGTATTTCTTGAACCATCAGCTGTAAAATCAACCACTGCAAAAACGCTTTAAGACTGCAAAATAACAATTTAAGAAAAAAAGAGAGTGAAGCTGGAAGACCTTATAGCAACCCTTGTCCTTGGCAAATCTTGTCAGAGACTCCACGATCCTGTTTCAGTAGCTCACCGCATTTCAATTTCAATTCCGATGTAGACATACAAAAGGACGGGAAGGAACCAATCTAGCCTTGAGCACACATCTCGAGCAGACAATGTCTTGACGTGCATGTTAGAGCATTTGATAACAAGTTTCTATCTAATGCGCATTGTATTGGATCAATTTAAACTACACATGAATTGGCAAAAGGAATCGGTGATACCATACGCACCTTTGACCAAGGCGCTGACCCCGCACAGACTGATCAACCACAACATCCTCAATGTGCCCCGCCTGCAATAAATTCATAATATGAGCATCCTAGGAAGCCATGACAAGCAATAAATTCCCCTCTCATATTCAAATACACTTGATTTACCAAAAAATATTGTATTCAACACTTCTTACCTTGCAACAACTGCGGAAGAACTTGTGCTCTATCAGGACAGATCCAGTTGCTACAATCTGCTGTTTCTCCACATCTGATTCAGTAAAAAGAGGTGAACAGATTACATACCAGAACTAATTTCCTGAAAACGGAAGTAGAAAATGGAGAAGGAAGAATCAGAGGAGCAGACACACCTTCGATCACCGCGACGTAATGATCATCTCCAAGTCGTTCAAGATACTGCACCCTCTCTGTTCCACAGCGCAAGAGAAATTAAAAGCTCCGTATTCAACGCGTACCAGATAATTACGCACACAACGAAAGCTTCTCCGAGCTCGAAACCCTAAGTGCTAACCTAAGCCAGACAAACATCCGGTAAAGCCACATTCTAAACAAGAAAGCATTGCAAAAAAATGTGACGACCACTACAGAATCGGAAAAGGGCGAAAGAATACTCACGGGCAAATTGCGCCTCCGTGACATCCCCCGCGACCGTGAGCTGGCCAAGCAGCTGCATGAAGCCTGTCCAATTCAATGAGCTAAAGAACATAAAACGCGCAACAGCCGATGACCTCTAAGCCGATTACAACCATTCTCAATGCGATCGTCACAGAGCGAGAGAGCGAGCGAAGTGGAAAGTTCAATCAAACCTTCGTGAAAGTCGGAGGGTGCAAGCGCTCGCAAGACGAACCTGTGAGCATTGGCCGGTTCCGTGTCCGCCATCGCCATCGCCCGCGAGGTCGAGCTTCGCCTTCGACAATACACATTCACAGGAGCTTCTAACGTCGACACTGATAAGGATTCTCTCATTCTGAATCAGATACCCGCCTCAGTATGTCACGGATAACGTGCCAGTATCATCCGTGTATGAACCCAGACCTCGGAATGCAAAATGCATTAAAGCGTCTCCACAGAATACCCGCCAGAGTTGCTTGCTTGAATCGCCATAGTATTACCTGAGTACGTCTTAAAAATCTTGCTACACTTGCATGTTATGCACCCAAAACTAGCATCGCCGTTTTCTCCTTTCCCGTACGCTCTGAAACATCTCCTTTTGCTTCTTTTACTTTCACTCTGTAACATCTCCTTTTGCTTCTTCTACTATTGCTCTACTAGAGTGTTACCCGTGTCCTCCAGACACAACATTTTTTTGTGTTGAGTCCTCACCTCCCCGTCCCCTAGCCCTTTCCCTCCAATCCATCATCCCCCCGTCCTTGTCCCCGTGTCCCCGTCCCCCGTCCCACGTCCCCGTCCCCGTCCCCGTCCCCATCCCCGTCCCGTCCTTTTATCCAAAACCCTAACTTTTAGCTTTTCATTTTATCCAAAACTCTAACTTTTAGCTTTTCATCCAAAAGCGTTTCTCATCGATGCGTTCATCCAAAAGGATCGTCCTTCATCATGTATTCTTATGTAGATATAGATAACGGACGAGGCTATTTTGCAAGCGTAGACATGTGAGCAGAGAGCGGCGAGTCTTGGTTCGTGAGCCTAAAACACAAAAAGTAGAGAATTTTGAAGAAAAAATAAAAGTTTACTAGATTATTTAGGGAAAAAATATTAAATTTAATATGTCACTGGCCCTGTTACCGTTGAGTAGGTGGCTGAAACATTGGGCAAGCCAAAATAGTTTTTGATAATAAAAAGACTTCAAGAGGAAAAAATTGCAAGTCATCATGAAGAAGGCCTATGACCATGGTGATAATTTTATCAAATGATGAAAACATATGCTTTTGGAGGTTAGAAAGATAAATGGGTGGATAGTGAGAAATCAAATAGAAAGTTGGTAGGACGAACACACCTGAGGTGGATCAAAAAAATGACGGTGAAAAGAATTGTTATGGAGGGAGTATGAGTCGTATCGATAAGGGAGTTCATATGGGAAAATAGTGATAAACAAGGAGAGTGAGAAAGTAACGGTTTAGAGATGGAAAATGTTAGTTTAGGATAGAGATACGATTTAGGGGAATTTTGATGGAGATCAAGTTAGGACATGATGTTTGTGAACGGGACAACTAGGATTGAAGGAATGGATAGAGGTGTAGGGAGACCAAAAAAATTCTACAAGTGTAGAATACATCTGCAATAAACAACCATCTCGTCATTATCATGTGGTATACAAGAAATTGCTCATGAATGAAATATTGAAGTGGCGCTTTTTGTCTTACCGCAATTTTTGTAGAATTGAAAGAAAATAGTACCCTATATTTTAAGCACCGTAGTGTTTTAGAAGCAAAATCTAAAGGAATCATTTAATCTCATTCCACGTGAAATTAGGAGTGTACATGAAGACATCTAGCTCCTAGTGAAATCCATATACTATGGTAAAGATGTAGTAGAGGTGCTTGAAGTAGGTCCACACACCGCGCTTGCCAAGTGACGTGTTTGACATATTTGTGAAATATGGACAACAGTTGGCATTTTCACTAGAGTTGTTCAATCTATGTCGATGGCTGAGTAGAGCTCCACGTTTTCTGGTGAGGGAGAGGTAGGGACCTAGTCGCAAGATCTTGATTTACGAGCAACAAGAGTAGGCTGGACCTTGTTGAGAGCCCTTGTACATCACAGATCTGAGACATAGGAGTGGTTGCAAGGCAATCTGTGTTGGAAAGAGGGCTCACAACTTTAGATCAGGATTTGCAAAGCTTGAGAGGTGTGTAGAGATTAGATCTGTGGAGAGTTCTCACTGCAGAGCTGGGGAACACTGTGTTGGCACATGGATCTAAGCACTCACTCACCACCAAAGCAAGATCCACTCCAGATCTGAAGACTTGGTTACCAAATCTTCAACCTCACCGAGAGTCCCTACACCTCCCTTGACCGGACACTCAACACACAAGATAGTGGGCGCAACAAGCGCAAAGTGGAGCCAAGACGACATCCACACCATACACCAGGCTATCTCTTACTTACATGCCGCACCTCTTCTCTTTTTTCTTTTTTCTTATCTCACCATAGCTAGTCTCACAACATCACCATGCTCGTTTAGAAACACATATATCTTACACAATAGATTTCATATCACTCGTTTAAGTTGTTTGTGCATTAGATCTGGAAACCAACACCACGGATCTGGAGGAGATAAGCGATCTGTAGGTGATAAGCGATCTGGAGGTGATAAGCGAACTGAAAGTGGCCAGCGACAAGGGACCAGAAGTCAAGTAATAACAAGGAGACAAGCACATCACCAGCCCGAACAAACAAGAATATGGACGAAAAATAAGGTAAGCAAATCTACAAACCCTCCTTCCTTTCTCACTACCCTCCTCAACATCTCCACAGCCTCTCTGCAACAGGTCTCCCCCTCCTCCGCCCCCCCCTCTCCCACACATCTCCCTCTCCTCTCACACCCCTCATCTCCTCCCGCTCTCTCCCTCCAGCCCCTCCCCCCCTCGCCCGATCAACTGTCCTCTAACCCATATAGCCTCCCTCCTCTCAAAAACCTACGAAATCCCCCCTTCCACACCTACAGACTCCTCCCCGAAAATCTTAGAACACCACACAAAAATCCCAGTACCCCCAGCTCACATACCACCCTCCACCAGCTAGTACAGAAGACACACTCCAGCTCACATAACACCCATCAAGGCTGGCGCTGTGAAGACGCGCGCGAACCCTCACACAAACCCTACAGTACCCTAAACCCCCACACAAACCCCAAACCCAAAACTCAAACAACCCCCCTGCAGCCCGAACGCTGTGCACCCAAAACACATAGACCTCACCCAGCGCCAACTTCGGAGACCAGCTCTGAACGTCCAGAGATCAAGAACTACCTGGCGCATTGCACTCAATCCTCAGCAATCACATCCTGTCCGCGACTGCGCCCAACCGCAGAGCCCTGCGAGCGACCTGTGATAAGACTCAATCCAGCGGCCCGTTGGAGTCCGACGCCGCGACCTGCGACCCGTTGGAGACTGTTACGACCTACACCCTGGTTGCGACCTGCAAATCCGATTGCGACCTGCTTCCTCGTAACGGCCTGCGCCCCGATTGCGACCTACCCAAGACGACTTAGACCTCCTACCTACAGCCCAAGACCAAAGACTTGCGGCCTGCGTCCAACGACCTACCCTATTTGCTACCCGCCTTCTCCACCGACCCCCCTCCTTACCCACTTACGACCCCCCTCTTCCCCCAGTTGCGATCTACTTCCCTACCCGAGACCCCCATCTTCCTCTACTACCCCACTTCCCCCTCATAAGACCCATTTCCCCCCCCCACAACCTACTCTAATTACCGTCCAACCTGCATCACCTTCTTTCCAATCTCTCCCCACCTATATACAACCTTTCTCACCACTAATACTAATAGAGCCCCACAATACCGCATGAGTACTGGAGGCCGGTGTCAATCCACCCCTCGAAAAACCACTACAAAGCCAGATAGCAGCACAGACGCACATAGAAGAGCCAATAGTGTAGAGCTCCGCAAACACTCCAGAAACAACACACGCCCAAGGCAAGCCAAAACTATTAGCTCTTCTAGAATAGAAGCCACACCCGCCAAGACAAGACCGGTGACCTCGAAAAAATTGGCAACCCCACCCTTGAAGCGCGAACTCACACCCAAACCACGAGGTAGAAAGAAGAAGACATTAGAAATTAACTCCACCCCACAACAACACCCAGAGTCCCCAATCCATCTCTCAGACGACCAAGAGGAAGCCCCTCTTACATTCCCCAGAACGAGCCAGAGGCGTAAGATCACTACCTCTCTCCCCCTATCTCCAGACCACAACAGTCAACTTCCTCCATTGAACCCTGTGACACTATGGAATCGCCCCAGAAAGAACCTAGCATCACCACCGAAGCCATGGATATAGAAAATAGCGAAGCCAACTCCAAGATGACTTGCACTGACAAAACCTCCATCTTTGACCCTATAGAAGTACAACATCCGTCAAAGAAACAAAAAGGTAGCACCTCAGACCCAAAACCCAGTAGCAGCACCCCAAACCAATCCACATTCCACTTCTGGTTGGGCTTCCCAACCATGGAAAAGCTTGCGAAAGACACACACCTTGACCCATTATTCAGTGGTGAGAGTGTCTCTGACATGATGACCAGAGGAGTACCCAAGTCAGAGGCAGAAGAAGCCATGAGTGCCACGATATCCTACCCCCGAATCCCTCAAATGTTATATCCCAAGGCAAGGGAGGATGGTGTTGAGGGGCAACACTTCAACCTCACACAACTCCCATTTGATATTCCCACTAACCCTGAAACTGGCCTATCATACGACTTTCATGTGGCCATCTTCTTCGAACTGCCTAAGACCCCATTATTCCATGATGATGTTAAGAGGCTTGCTAGAGAGAGGCTCACCAAGATGGACATTCCCCTTGGTACCAACCTCCTGGATCCCCTTGCCATCCATTGCAAAGGAGTGAAGAAAGAAGGGCAAAAGCATGTCTTCTCAGGACTGATCAAACTGCATCTTCTCAACCCAGCAACTGATGCCATCTCCCTCCTCAAAGGTACAAGATACTTCATATTGCAACTTGACCCTATGGGACCAGCGTCCATGGGAAAAGTTTGCAAAACATGGCATGCAGTGGCTCGGCAAGGTCTATTTGTCAACATCAAGAGTGACAACCTATGTGGTGTCCCCGCACATATCCTGTTCCATAACGTGGTACTCAATGGCTTCTCCCGCAACCTTGAGTTTGAAATCACTGACGTCCAGAAACAAGAAAAGGAGCCTTATGCGTGGATCGTGGCACCCACCCCTACCCAAGCGAAGAAACTAGAGATGCACCAGATTACAACCTTCCATGAGATAATCCCCGCGAAGCCCAGCAACACTGGAACCTTCACACCCACTGATAGAGCCAAGAGAGATGCGCTCACGCTCACACTATCTCAGCTACCTATCTTGCTAAGCGTGGTTGAAACCACGGAGGCCATTACGAAGGCCTTAGAGGCCAAGAACATTATGAGCATTTGGTTCCACCGCCAGATAGATGGCAAACACAATGGCTCTGCCAATGTGCAAGTTGCTAACCCTATTGTCTATAGACAATACCTTGACAAGACCTTCAACATTGGTTGCCACCAAGTTGAAATTCGACCCCACAGGCGAAGTCTTGATGGCATAGATCCCCCCCTCACCACTTTGGTGGAGAAATGGGGATTCAATGACATAAACACCGCCCTGGTAAACACGGTCGCCGCCATCAATCCTACTACCGCACACACCACCAACATACGTGAAGAGGTGGCTGCTATGATGGCAGAAGGCCACGAAAAACTCCGCTCAGAGTTATCTACTCTCAAGAAAGACATCATTCGAGAGACACGTGAATACACCGACGCCCGCAACGCCGAGGTATACTCAAAACTTGATGATGTTGAGAAACTAATAAGTGTTGCTTTGTCAGTGATGAAAGGTATCAAATCCAACCGCGAAGTGCTATCTCTCCCTCATGTGGATGACCCGTCAAACGTGGATTGATCAAAGACCGCCCACGAACGCTTCAACGACTCGGTGATCAATGGTTCCCTCTATACCTAGCTACATCTCTCCTAGTAATTGCATCTCTCTCCACCACCCCCCATATCTACTTTATAACTCCCCTCCCCTCACTTCATCCTATAGCAATGCTAGTGACTTATCTCATTACAATCTCATACTATTGCTCCTCTCCTGCTTCTATATCCTTCTTTACTCTCTCTCCACCTCCTACCTCCCTAGTACTTGCCATAGCTTCCAAAAAGTACATCTTTGAGAACACATGTCACACATACGAGTACAAACCCATGAGAAGGGTACAACCCTCCCCATGGGTCCCTCTAACTCATATGACTATTTTTTGCAACCAATACCACTACAACAATACACACTCTACTTGTCATTGTCAATGGCATTGGCTTACCACAAGAAAACTCCTCACCACACACATACCACATACCAAAAAACATACGATACCACCTTATCACTACCACCAACAATTGACCGCAAACAATACATATAAATACCCGTACAACATACTACTCCCACAAAGCAGAACCTTAACATTACCTAACATACACACCCAACAACCGCACATAAACAAACACCACTCACAAAACACGCCACCATATACACCCATCACTAAAAGCACCAACTCTAATCACACAAAATCCCTACTTATAAGCAGAGACATAGAAACTAACCCTAAACAACCTACAAATCCAAACACATACAATAGAGAACACATACTACCCTACACAAATATTTGTACTCATACAAATACAAACGTATACACATGTATCAATACAAAAAAAATTATTATTATTACAAACACAACTACGTACACACACAAAAGTAAATACACATATATCAATAAAAAATTTACAAACACCTATACAAAAATAACAATCAGACAACAACACATCAATATAAACACAATAAAAATCATACATGATAACAACAAAACACCCTCCAACATAATACATACAACAAAACACACCACTGATAAAAATACTTATAAAATCAAAAAAGAAGTGAATATCCGAATTGCAACACACCAACACACAACAACCAAAAAAATCAAAAAATACCTAAAACATACACATAAACCACAAAAAACAAACCATCACATTAAACCCAAACACTACAAACTCCTAATACTACTAAGTGGAGATATAGAAACCAACCCCGGACCCATGCCAAATATACTAAAAAGTCATCCTATAACACACAAGAAAAATGCCAAAATATACTTCATACCAAATACCATAAAACTACAACCGGAATATAGACACATAGCTCAAACATTTGCACCTCTAATAAAAACTACACATACACTACACCAACTACACAATGCTATGCATCCACACATTGCTCAATACATACAACAACAAAACACACGCCCATCATCACATATCTTATACGCCCTTATAATTACTATCCACCCAAACATAGACATGTGTAACCACCTTTTACATACACAAAACCCAAACATAACCCAATGGACTAACACACTACTACACACCCTCTCTAACTTACAAAATCCACCCGAAAGACACATCGATACCCCACACCCTTATGCAACATTTTTGGAAGAAAATCAAAACACCATAAACCATGGAACATCAATACATAATGAATTATATGACTTTATACATAGGCAGAACATACCCCCTTCAAACAACATAATAAAACAAAAATTTCCATACCTCCCTAACAATTTAATTAACGAGTCACTCAAATGTTTCGACCCCATACCTGAATATACCCATCCGGCCCCTCCACCACCCTATCTTCCCCCACAAAATCAAAATACTAGACCAAATAATGATAGTACATACATAGTCACATGGAACGCATCATCGCTAAATACCGCCCTTCCTAGCCTACAAACCTTCACCACACATACAAACACACCACCGGCCTTCATAGTTATACAAGAAACAAAAATATCCGCCACAAAATCTACAAAATATATACAAAAAATATTTCAAGACTATAAACTTATCTTTAACAATACACATGCACTTACAAGATGCATTCAACAACGGAGACCATATACACCGGGCCGCGGTGGCCTCCTCACACTAATACACAAAAAATATGCCTTCCCGGGCAACATCAACAAAATTCCTACCCCAATGCACATATCACCATACATTCAAATAATTAAAATCACTAATCACCCACTACAACCGTGGTTAATCTTTCACATGTATATGCCATCCCATCCCGAAGATACTAGATTCCTCTTAGATATACAAAACACTATTACATCCCAAATTAATAATAATCCCAATCACACATCCCTATTATGTGGAGACTTCAATAGAGACATAGCGCTAATTGGCCGCCAAAATGGAAACCATCACACCCCCCCTCAAAACATTGATTACCAATGGCGCCGCTTCACAGAAAACTTAAACTTCACTTACATCAATACCGATACACAATTCTCTAGACAAGGTGGCTACAATTATAGTGATTGGAGTCTAATAGATGGTTTCTATATAAATACAAACAACAACACACAATACACCTCCACAACAAACAAAGATATTTTTCTCAATTCGGACCACTCACCCGTACAACTGCACATCCCAAATAACACACTAATTAGTAGAACTCCCACAATCCCAAACAAAGACACTATACGCATACTCAACCCCATCCCAAAAACCAACATAGAAAAATTCAACACAAAATTCTTCGAAGAAAACATCGTACAAATAGACTCCCTCATAAACACTCTTGAAATCAATAGTCAATTAACACAAGCACAATGGCAAGAAGCATACCACTCTCTAGACAAACTCATCAATAAAATCTCTGATACACTAGAACAAACTTGTAGAGCACATCCAATACCCCAAATGACAAACAGAACCTCTCAACAAGGCGGGTATCTACCCCGCAAACTTTCTAAAACTTGGAAACAACACTTAACCACATACCATACCGTACGTAAAACCATTAGAATTGTAAAAAACAACCCTCAATGGCGCAACCACCCCATACACAACGAACTACTAATTATACAACACATCCAAATCCCTACCCCGCCGCCTCCGGACCTTCCCCACGGTACATGGATAAAAGATATCGCGATAATTGCAAAAAATGCCAACATACAAGCCCGGAAAATAATCACAAAATACACAAAAGAAAACATTAAAAAAGCCATCTCAAAATACAGACAACTATACGAAATCAGCCCCAAAAAAATTAACAAAAAAGTCTTTAAAAACCTTGAATCCCCACCAATGGATTGTATCAAAGATCAATATAATAATATTCTAACTAGCCCCGAAGACATTGCGAATGAAATATTCAACCAACAAACAAAAACCAATAGACCAACAGTACCAACATGTAATTATCAGCCACAACATACAATAGAATGCACATGTGCAATACGTCAATACCCTTGGCACGACCTGGACGGATATACCCTTGACAAACGGGGCGAACCAGAAATTCCACTACATAAATACCTCAACAGAGCCACATACGACACATGCCTCCAAAATCTTGGAAATAATAAAGCCCCAGGCCCAGACCGCATACCAAACTCAATACTCAAAAACATGCCTCCAAGATTTCATAAATTACTATTCCTATTCTTTTCTCACTGCTATAAACAAAAACAAATACCAAATTCATGGAAAACAAGTGCAACAATTCTACTATACAAAAAAGGCGATCCATCCATGCTACCCAATCATAGACCAATTGCACTAGCTAACACAATATATAAGCTTTTTACGAGTACACTCACCCACATACTATCCTCATACGGCGAAAAATTCAAAATCCTACATGATAGTCAAGAAGGATTTAGAGCGGAGAGAAGTACCGCACGGCAAATACAAACTATAATAGCCGCATTAGAAGACGCAAAATTTACTAACCAAGATATATACATACTATACGTGGACTTCAAAAATGCCTTTGGCTCAATTGATCATGCCAGACTTCTAGCAATAATGTCAGACCTTGGCTACCCAAAAGAGGCAACTACACTTGTTGGTAACATCTATTCCCAATCATCTACTTGCTATATCGGCGAACACTTTGGGAAAACAAAACCTATACCCATCCAAAGAGGAACTATACAAGGGGACACCCTCAGTCCATACCTATTTATTATATTTTTAGAACCACTACTTAGATGGCTAGAAAGAGGCAATAATGGATATACTTTCGGCACATCACAAGTCACAATAAACTCCGCCGCATACGCAGATGACCTAGCCACCATAACTAACAAAATCAAATCAATCCAAATACAACTCCATAAAATTGATAGATATTGTAAATGGGCTGGCATGGATGTGGGAGTTCCAAAATGTGCCGCTACCGGATGCCCAAACAAATCTAAATTGAACCCTACCACTTTCAAAGCCCTAATGCAAGCCTCTAACATCAACTACCGCAACCAACCAATTCCTATACTACACCAAAACGAACCATACATATACCTAGGTACAAATCTTATTCCCTCACTAAAATGGAAAATCCAAATCCACACTACAACCACAAAGCTCATCAAACAATGCAAAGAACTAATAACATGTCCGGCCACCATGAAACAAAAAATAAAAATGGTTGATACCGTACTACGCCCAGGTGTGGCATACAGTTTTTATGGGGTACCATACTCTATGCCAGCCATCAAAAAACTTGATCAAAAAATAATCGCCATTCAAAAAACCATATGTGGACTACCAAAATGTATGTCAAACGTAATAACACAACTACCACACTGAACCTATTTGGTCTTGAAGCTTTCTCCCTAAAAAACGCATATCTCCGATGTATAGGAGAACAACTACAAAATGCTTTAAACGATAAAGGTAGACTTGGGAAAATATATAATGGATTAACTCATTACATCCTCGCCTAATACGGGGGCGCCGAAAACATACCAAGAATTAAAAAAAGCGACTGTTTAAGATCACCAATAACACGGACATTCTTCTTATTAAAACATATAGCCAAAGTCCACCTTAAAAGCACACTCCCAAACTTCCTCATTAATCCTACAACACTTGAAACACTGTGGCGACAAGAAACACTAAACCACAACACACTAAATGCCCAACTCTCCCAAAAGCTTCTACAAAAACTCCTCTCAAAAAATATTTTTGAATTAGCAAAAATTACGTTACCCAACGGCACACATATCATGAACAACGAGGACTTCAAAACCTACCACATCACCCCATCCAAACTATTAAAAAGTGCCTTAAATATTGCTAAACAACTATTTTGCCACCAAACATGCCCCAATATATGTCATATTCCTTGTAACATACATTTATACTCTCATATACTTAAAGATCCATTCATCACCCTCAACAATAACATCAACCCAAGAAATATCCCCACACCAACCAATCCCGCTAACCCTCCACATACATATCACCCCCGCCCCCACCCCCCAACACACATCCCCAAGAACCCTACCACATATCCCATTAATAACATCATACACCATAAACATATCCAACACACAGACACAAACAACATACAAAATACATACACAAAATATCTGTGTCAATGGCAACACAATGATAATACATATAATAAATGGCTCCCCCAAAGAGACCTTTTTCCACGACACGATACCAATACCTCCACACATAACACCGAAAAATTGAAACAATACTACCAAAAAATTCAAAACAAAATATACTCAGATATCATCCTTGCCCACCATCCACAAGAACAACTCCCAGACTCAAGATCCGTAACACCACCCATAATTATCCCACTCTTAAACATCTACACAACAGAATGCAACCCCGAAAATGATATCCTTACATCCTCAAACACAATTCAAATAGATAACAATCAAGCACATCTATACGAAGAAAACGGCCGACATTTACACACCATACCCATTACCAGGCTCCAATGGTTATGGAAACAATATCATACAAAATTCCAAACCCCTACAAACATTGAACCAACAACCCAACCCTTTGAAACCGAACTAATATGGCTTTACCAAAGGTATAAATATCGAATACCAAAAACTGACCCCCTCAAAAATGCACAATACACAATACCCACCCCCATCTTAGACTCACTAATCTCATCCTTTAACATCGAGCACTCATACTTTTCCTCCCCGATCACATGTCCTACCAAACTAAATAAATTCTACTCACCATACGAAAGAGACAAAATATTTGGATCCCTAGGCAAGGCCTTTGACCACAAATGGATCGGAAATGGCATAGCTCACCCCCACAACGAGAAAGACATGGAACAAGCCATACATTGGGCTAGACTTGCCGCCAAACACGATCCAAATAACACAAAAACAATCATCGTCACACCGAACAACAATTGGTACCAAAACAACAACCAACATTCAAATCCATTCCCAGATTCCCACATCATTGCAGTATTCGAAGCAGACACAATAACATACGTAGAACCTAATATTCCACCCGAGCTAAAAAAACCCCGAACTGAACCATCTACATTACAAATACTATGCGTCCATCATCAAAATCAAACCATTGGCTCCCTAGAACAACTTGCGGAACTTACCTCCATAACAGACAATCTAGATATACAAAGACCATACACAAAACCGGCCCAACCAACACCCATACAAACCTCCGTAAACAAAAGTAAAAATTGGTCAAAATTAAACTATATCAACAATACATTAAACTACTCCGTCATACCTCCCCCCCTCCCAGACTACCCAACTCATACCACACCAAAATTTAACCCCGCACACAGTTATTACACCGACGGCTCCTTTAAACCACCGGAACAAATTAGCCCGGGCTCTTGGCGCAGAGAAAAAGCTCGATATGGCATATATAATTCTACCAAAGAAATTAAACTAGCCAAAAGACTCCATGGACTACAAAATATCCTCAGAGCAGAACTTATGGCCATTCACAAAACACTACAAATCATCACAACAAAATACACAAATGAACCTGCACATATATTCACCGATTGTATAAATGCACTCTACCTGCTAAACACTCAAATAACACACCCAACCCTTCACAACAGTCACCCCGACCAAACCATATTAACATCAATGGTACAAATGTTACAAAACCGCACACAAATCACAACCCTTCACAAAGTCAGAGCCCATGCCAACATTGATGGCAAAGAACAAGCAGACAAACTTGCAAAAGAAGGCCGAGAAAAAACACACAAAAATGCCAAAGACCCGCACGAACACGCCCATGCCACCCCATACTACTTTCAAAAAGAAGATTGGCCTTCCAAAGAAGATACCCCCGACAAAGGCCCAGTTAGATTTTTGGGCAAATATCTCGAAAAACAAGACCTCTACAACAACCTGGACACAATCTCAGAAAATATTCCTAACATAAATAAATGGATTAACAATAACGACATAGACAATGAACTCTCTACAAACTTTTGGAAAAACCCCATCATCTCAGACTCACAAATAACATGCCTCATCAAATTCCGTACTGGCCAGTATATGGGAAACGCTCGCAAACAACTCTTCTTTGGAATAGAAAGATTCCCATCCATAACATGCCCCATATGCCCCTCAACGGACCCCGACACATGGCTCCATGTTCTACTCAAATGCCAAAACCACCACATTCACTCTTTAATTGTTAAAAGACACAATAAAGCGGTATGGGAAGTCCGAAAATTAATTACATCCTACAATAAATCGAGATGTTTCATATTAATGAACGCCGGCACTTTTAATAATAATCCACAAGAAAATACGGTCCCCCCTTGGCTACTCCCATGCTCATGTATGACCCAAAGATGTCAGTGTAACGCTCGGCTCAAACCGGACATCCTCTGCGTTAAAGGTTTACCATATAATGACCCACCACCCGATAACATCAACCAAGAATACACCATTCAATTCATTGAGTTCACATATTGCAATGACAGATTTTCCCCGGAAACAATCCAAAATGAAATAGATAAATACCAACCCCTTATTGACGACATCATCGCCCTCGGATGGAATGTCGACCCCCTTATTGTAATCACTTCCGGCGCTCGTGCCACCACCTTTACCCCATCTATGAAATCTCTAGAAGATAACTTCAAGATACCCATTGAAACAATTAAAACCTCCTTTAAAAACATTAACACCATAGCTATACAATATGCCATGTCCATTCTCCTGCATAAACGCAAAATCGAAAACAATCAAGTCCTCCCAGATACACAGGACCCCCCTTAAATTCCTCCCCAACCTTGATTCATCATGACTTGCTTGTTTTGAGGTTTTTTGACTTCTTGCTTAGTATATGGTTGGTTCGTTGGCTAGTCGCTTGGGTTGTGATTTGTTGGTCGGTTGATTGTTTTGTGGCTCCTTGGCTTCTTGTTACATAGTGTCTACCCTCGAGAGAGGGTAGTAGTTCCAGCTTACTAATTCCTTGTCCAGTGGGCATGGTCTTAGTAGTGGAACGAACAGACACTTTATTCATGCCGGCCTCCTTCGGAGACCGGCGTTCTTCTTCTGAAATATGGACAAGAGTTGCCCAATTGTCAACACATAGTGTGAAACCTTTGAAATGCTATTGGATTGTAAAGTAATAATGCAGCCAAGAGTTGTAAGCGTTTCGATAAGGATATCACAGATCTTTGGAGCTATTGATAGTGCAATGGCAAAATTGTTATGGTGTTTAGTAGTCGGAGCTTTAAGATTCATGCGGATGTTCTTTCCAAATTTCTTGGTAGAGTCGTCCGAAGGATTGGAAGGAGGAGGATAGTCCACGAGGTTCATTGAAATGCCTTTATGCCGAAGAGCTTTGGAGGATACATCTCCACACACTTCAACGAGACAAATTCTTCTTACTTTCCAAGAGAGAATCTCGTATGTAGGATTTGTCCGCACTAGGCATTGTGGCAAGAGCGGCACAAAGAACCTTCGCATTTCCAATGAACTGAGCGGTACGATAGAGACTACAAAGTCGCAGTTCTTCTTTGACAGGACGAATTCTTGGCTTCCCACTCTTGATAAATTGGTAATAGACAATAACCTGGATGAATGCACGCCATGTCATCCTCAATGGCGACATACAAATCGTCTTTTTTTTTGCCGGACTATTGCAATCATTTGTTGTGAACCGTCTATGTCAAATTACGTCACAACATTTCCGCCATCTTAATATCAAACAGAACTTGCCGTGAGGAAGTTTTATTAGTAATGACTTAGCAGGTGAAATTGGAAGTGCAAACAAAGACTGAAAGTGACTACAGTAGTATAGGGGAAGACGTTGTAGAGCGTGGCTAATGTCGGCCATACTTAAGAATTGGAACCAAACAAAACCATTTGTTGCCATCAACGGTGAATGTTATATCCTGCCAGGCTCATATAGGCAGCCAACGTTGGCATCACAACAAGCTTCCATGGAAATATTATACTATCCAATAAATGCTAAGGAATATATTTATGAAAGCATTGATATTGGCAATTGATAGAACGGACACCGCAAGCAAGAACGTTGCCGATGCCGGGTACGTTCAATTGGCAAAACAAAAGACATTTGTAGTGACAATATGAAGAGGCAGTCGATATCAGCGGCTTATAATCAGGATAGGGGAAAATTCAACGAAATGAAAACTCCCAAAAAATCATGGAAAAAAACAGAAAAATATAATAAAAAAATGCGCTGCCGATGTTGGCAGTGCGTCATTGTAGAACAAAAAGGGGAAATCATTAATAGAGTAGATTGCATTATCGATGTTGATGAGCACAAAATTTTGACCTTACTTGAAGATAGACTTCTTTAATTGTAGAAGGAATCTCTAGAAGAAGTTTCTAATATTGGTACTTTTCTTGAGGGCCCTTCATATATTTGAAAATGGAACTTTAAAAAGGGTACTAACATCAACATTCCTCTAAGGAGTTCTTTCAATGTTAAAAAATGAAACCTTCAGAGCGGATGGCCACATGGACAATCCTAAAGAGTGCCTTATACTGTTTAAAAAGGGAACCTACATAAAAGGTGCCAACATCGATACTGCTCCAGAGCACTCGTCCAATATTTAAAGCGGAACCTCTATAAGGGACACTGATATCAAAATCCCAGTACATGATTCTTAATGTTTATTAATGAAATCTTAGAAAAGAATCCCGACATTGGTACCTGTTTAGGTGGCCCCTTCAACGTTTAGAAAGAGAACCTTCAAAATAGGTGCCAACATCGATACCTCTTAAAAGAGATCCTCCTCCAATGTTTAAAAAAACATCTTCAAAAATGGCACCGACAACAAAACTATACTGCAAGGCCCTTCAAATATTTATTAAGGGAACCTCCACAAGAGATGCCAACATTGGCATCCCTCCAAAAGCCCCCCCTCTAAATATTTGAAGCAAACCTCCAAAAAGGCTACCAACAATGGCACCCCTTTAGAGAGCCCGTCCAGTTTTTATCAAGCAAACCTCCAATAAGGCAGACAACATTGGTGCCCTTCAAATGACCCCCTTAACCCCTAAAGGACCAAGGCAATTTTTCCTCAAAAACACTCCAATATTGCCATTTTCAGCACATTCAACAAAAAATGATACAAAATAATTTTTTTGAAACTTCAACCGTAGGATCTTGTACTAGACTTGTATGAGAGTGTATGGTAAAAATTTTGGTACATTTGACTGCACAGATTGAAAGATATTAGCCTTTGAAGAGCGACATAATCTCTTTTTCACGTCATATTATACACCTTCAACAAACTTCGACCACCTTCTATGGCAACTTTTTGCACTACGGGCCGTGAATTTATTGTGTTAACTTGAAAAAGATCATGTTAGGCACATGTGCACCAAATTTTAGAAGTAGAAGAGGTTTAGAAGTAGAAGAGGTGTAGAAGATGTCCTTAAAAATCCTGCAATGCAACTATGTGCTGAAAATCAACAATACACTTTATATTTTGCATATATCATATCCTTGTCAAATTTTTGAAATTCACAAATCCATACAGTAGATGCGAAGATCTCAATTTCCTTTCCAAGAGGACATTTTATTTCTTTTAAATGGACAAAAACTCGAATTTCTATTGAATTTAGAAGTTATTAAAGTTTGATGATAGTATTTGTGATATGTCACACTAAACTGCTGCACTATTTGTATATGTAAGTGAAAATAAATTGTAAGGGGACATTGGTCCTTTAGGGGTTAAATATATATCAAGGAAACCTCTAAAAGAGCAGCCGACATCGGCACCCACAAAGAGGACCTATAAAATATATATGAAGGGAACCTCCAATAGGGCAGTCGACATCGGCGACTTCTTAGAGGACCCTTAAATGTATATTATGGAAACCTCCAAAAAGGTAGCCGACATTGGCACCCTTCTACAAGACCCCTTCAATGAATAATAAGGGAACCTCCAAAAGGGCAACCGACATTGGCTACCCCTAAAGTATGCAACCACGCTTTAGAAAATTTGAAGATGTTTTTGAAATGTTATTACTTTTATCATTGGACATTGTACGAATGAGTTATTTGCGGATGAAGTTATGAGATACAGAACTTCATCCATTAATAACTCATCCGTAAAATGTCCAATAATAAAGTGTAGTACCATTATGGAAATATCTTCAAATTTTCCAAAGCGTGTTGCACATTCTAGAGGCAGCCGATGTTGGCTGCTCTTTTAGAAGTTTCCTTAGTACACATTTAAGAGGTCCTCTAGAGGATCACCAATGTCGGCTGCCTTTTCGGAGGTCCCCTAAACATAAATTTGAAGGGTCTTCTAGAGGGGCGCCAATGTCGGCTACCTTTTTTTTTATTCCCTTAATATACATTTTACAGGGCCCTTTAGAAAGCGCTAATGTCAATATCCCTTTTAGAGGATCCCTTAATATATATTGAAGGGATTCTCATGAGGGGCGCCGATGTCGGATGCCATGTTGGAGGTTCACTAGATATACATTTAGGGGGTCCTCTTGGAGAGGGAAGATGTCGGTGATCCTTTTGAAGGTTCCTTAATATACATTTAAGGGGTCTTTTAGGAAGGCGCCGATGGTGGCTGCCATTTTGGAGATTTCTTAATATACATTTAAGGGGTTCTCTTGAGGGGCGCCAATGTCGGCTGCTCTTTTGGAGGTTCCTCTAATATATATATAGGGACTTCTTAAGGGGTACCTATGTTGGCTCTACTTTTGGAGGTTTCTTTAATAAAAATTGGAGAGGCCCTCTAGAAGGGTGCCAATGTTGGCAGGTCCTTCAGAGGTTTGTTTTTAAAACCTTAGAGCTGGCGTCTACAGAGGTGTAGATGTTGACATCTTCTTTGAAGTTCTCTAAAAAAAATAAGAGGGCTCTTTAGAAAGGTATGATTGTCTCCATGGGTTGCTGAAGTAGCAGACTTCCAAGCAGACATTCAAATTCAACCTTTCCTTTGTAGGTGAGTGATATTACCAGTTGCTAGTTTAAGTAAACTACAATCTAGGAGATTCTCGCAGCTAAGCGGCTGCCGTCAAGCAGAGACCGTAAGGCATGTTCCAAGTCTCTATTTGGGGTCTGCCAATACTGATTGCCTCCATATCGTGACGTATTATTATCGTAGTTTAGAACATTAGTGCACTCTCACCTATCCTTCATTGCATCCTTTGCTGATGCAATCATATTTTTTTTATTCAGAAATAGTTTGATAATGTTGTTCCAATGCAACTCGGATGTTTCAAGAACAATTTTCTAGATAAGTCAATTGAGTGGACAACGGAGAAACTCCACAAAGGTGGTTAGCATAGTTGTGATGAAAGTGAAAAAAATTGACATCTATGTTGAAGAAGCTGCTGCCCATTGCGGACCCTAAGCATAATCCACAGTCCCGTGAACAAATCAGGCTACATAATCAGAGTCTGAAAGATTATCCAAAGATGTCTCAATTTTTTTTATTTATCCCTCAACCTCTGTAATGGACGCTGCCAGAAAGGTCAAGTGGATAGAGTGCGAGAATAAGCTAGCTTCTTTGCGTGTTTTACTGAAATTTCCAATGGGAAAACTTGTAGACCATTATTTTCTTGGATAGCTGATGAAGGCGAATTGGTAAGCACATGTTTGTTTCAATACCTTCAATAATCTTGATTCTAAACTAGTTCATATGATCTCACTAGAGATGCTTCTGCAGCTTTCAATTGAGGTGGTGGTCTTATTTGATTCTACATTATCTGAACTTGGAGAGGTGATTGACTTTCATCATTCAGGCTTTTAGAGAGTGTCTCATTCTATTGATTCAGGATTACGTAGAGTGGATGCGCATTTAGCTATGGGACTTGGCGATTCTGGACAAGTTGGATGTGAAGGGTGTGCACAAGAACCACATTGCAGAGTTGGGCGTCGGACTTTTATAGGCCATGATCTAGGTCTTATACAAATATTTTTCTACATCTTGTATACAAGGAAGGCGGTGTTAAAGATGTGTGCATACTTTGGAAGTTATCTAGATCGTGATGGCAACAAGTGCATTCTAGTTGAAAACATCCCAAAAAGTGGCCCATCTGCACTAGCATAAATGCGGGTGATACTTCAACTCCCCAGTGACCAAGCCCCTATCCTTGACATCAAACTCAGAAATGGCATCTAGCCCGATTAAGTTGGCACTGAGATTATGGTTTCTCCGCTAGATGCTGCGGCATCTACAAAGCACACAAGAGGAACGCAGAAGAAGGCGGCTGAAGTTGAGAAGGCAAAGAAAGAGAAAGCAACAGTGGACGCAAAAACAGCCGCGGGGGTGAAGTTGTTGTGAAGTTGAAAGTTGTGGTTACCAAGGCCGAAGCGAGCATGAAGCTCTTTGCTGAGGTTGCTATTGTTGAGACGACAACAAAGTAGGCGGCTCATAATGAGACCTTCGTGGTAGTGGATTTAGGTGTCGACACATATATCATTGATCTAGTCCACATTATCCTAACTGTTGCGGTTACTGCTCAGAGCCATTACTCTGGTCCACTACTGTTAACAGAGGATGGATAAAGTCCCCTCTCCTTTATTACATAGAAATTGAAGTAGAAAGTAGATGTGCTTCCCGCTTCATTTTGTCACATCCGGCTTCAATCTTTGTTGAGCCCACGAGTATCAAGAAGATAATGGAAGTATTGTCTGGTGTTTATGTTTGTGTACCGAATATGAACAACTTTGTCTTTCAAATTCAATTTTATTTTCCCACTCTTTACACTTATGTTAATTTACTCATTCTTTTGTCTTCGTTCCTTAAATCCATGTCGCTGTTGCCAATGAACAAAATACCTCTGTGGAGAGTGTGGCCACATTCTCATTGGTCCTACAAAGGTGTTGCATTATACATCAGCACCTCAGTAAAGAGAGTGCCGAAATTGACATTGATTGAAGGAAGTGATGACTTTAGATTGCCACTGCATTTCTAACTTGATGTTGTCATTTTGATTACATTGCATCATTGCAATGTTTCATAGTCGTTGATTTCAAGCTCTTCTCTTCATGCTGTTCAAACTCTACAACCGATAGAATATCCACTATGGAAAATATAAACACTACTCTCGTACTATTAAACATGCTCTTCTCCTCCAAGCAACCTTTAAAATCACTCTACATTAGTTCATATGGAAATCTGCTATAGGAGTCCAGTATGTGGTCCCTCACTATGTCCATTCAAGATATATTGCTTCTTGAGTTCCTCTTAGGAAAATTATTTAAATACCAATATTAGTTTCACATACATGGTTGGAGTCCCTCAGTTGACAGAAATCACAATTAAAATTTCTACTTAATTCAAATTCAGAGTCTCCCTCTTTAAATCTCACTTACTTGTTGGATATTTATAAGTCTTGATGAATAACTATTGAAATTATATTTGGAATCCAACTTTCTCTCCTCTTTTTGTGCAAAGAATTGTTTTCATCAAAACACAATTCATCCACGGTCATAAGGTAGTAATACCCATTTCATCGGTCAGTCCTTTCTCTAATTTCACTTCTAGTGGCAATTTAGTAAGAAGAAGAAGAAGAAGAAGAAGAAGAAGAAGAAGAAGAAGAAGAAGAAGAAGAAGAAGAAGACATCTACCAATTGAGGTTGATTTGTCCTGTGCAATACGTTAAATCTATTCAAGAGACTGATCGTGACAAGGAGCAAAGGCACATCGCAAGACTTTCCAAGACCTCGGGAAAAGCTTGCATTGCCATGTAGGGCAAGAAATATTGTGTAGCAAGGATTGTGTAGAATAGGCGACCTATATCTACTCCAACTTATATTGACCTCATGGAAAATATATGAAGAGCAGACTGGAGAAGATGCAATTTTTCTTCTACAAAGACAATACTTATCGATGTGCCCACAATTCTCAACGACCATGAGTGGTTTCAAAACCCCATGTCCCAGACGTCTGGCCGGTGAAGATGGGCACTAACCTTAGCAAGTCCAAAATACTTCCTCTCAAGTGCGGCGACTTGAGACTTGCCAAGTGTGTAGAGATTTATCCTCAAAAGCTATTCGGCAAAAAGGCATTTCAGTGAATCTCGCGGACTACCTTCTCCCTTCCAATCCTTCGGACCAGTCTACCAAGAAATTTGAAAAGAACATCCGCACGAATCCTAAAGCTCCGACTACTAAACACCATAACAAATATGCCTTTGCACTATCAATAGCTGCAAAAATCTGTGGTATCCTTATCGTACCGCTTGCAACTCTTGGCTCCATTATTACTTTACAATCCAATAGCATTTCAAAGGTTTCAAGCTATGTGTTGACAATTGGCCAATTCTTGTCCATATTTCACAGATATGTCAAACAAGTCACTTGGCAAGCACAGTGTGTGGACCTCCGAACACCTCTATGCATTCCTTCAACCCTAGTTGTCCCTTTCACAAACATCATGTCCTAACTTGATCTCAATCAAAATTCTCCTAAATCGTATCTCTATCCTAAATTA
Source organism: Bryoerythrophyllum caledonicum (assembly GCA_963971425.1). Classification (NCBI taxonomy): domain Eukaryota; kingdom Viridiplantae; phylum Streptophyta; class Bryopsida; order Pottiales; family Pottiaceae; genus Bryoerythrophyllum; species Bryoerythrophyllum caledonicum. Next base: position 24,721,580 of record OZ020518.1, read on the forward strand.
ACATTTTCCATCTCTAAACCGTTACTTTCTCACTCTCCTTGTTTATCATCATTTTCCCATATGAACTCCCTTATCGATATGACTCATAGTCCCTCCATAACAATTCTTTTCACCGTCATTTTTTTTATCCACCTCATGTGTGTTCGTGCTACCAACTTTCTATTTGATTTCTCACTATCCACCCATTTATCATTACTTCTCCCTTATCTTCCTAACCTCCAAAAGCATATATTTTCATCATTTGATAAAATTATCACCATGGTCATAGGCCTTCTTCATGATGACTTGCAATTTTTTCCTCTTGAAGTCTTTTTATTATCAAAAACTATTTTGGCTTGCCCAATGTTTCAGCCACCTACTCAACGGTAATAGGGCTAGTGACATAATAAACTTAATATTTTTTTCCCCTAAATAATCTGGTAAACTTTTTCTTTTTCTTCAAAATTCTCTACTTTTTGTGTTTTAGGCTCGCGAACCTAGACTTGCCGCTCTCCGCTCGCATGTCTACGCTTGCAAAATAGCCTCGTCCGTTATAGAGCAATAGTAGAAGAAGCAAAAGGAGATGTTATAGAGTGAAAGTAAAAGAAGCAAAAGGAGATGTTTCAGAGCGTAAGGAAAAGGAGAAAACGGCGATGCTAGTTTCGGGTGTATAACATGCAAGTACAGCAAGATTTTTGAGACATACTCAGGTAATACTATGGCGATTCAAGCAAGCAACTCTGGCGGGTATTCTGAGGAGACGCTTTAATGCATTCTGCATTCCGAGGTCTGGGTTCATACACGGCTGATACTGGCACGTTATCCGTGAAATACTGAGGCGGGTATCTGATTCAGAATGAGAGAATCCTTATCAGTGTCGACGTTAGAAGCTCCTGTGAGTGTGTATTGTCGAAGGCGAAGCTCGAGCTCGCGGGCGATGGCGATGGCGGACACGGAACCGGCCAATGCTCACAGGTTCGTCTTGCGAGCGCTTGCACCCTCCGACTTTCACAAAGGTTTGATTGAACTTTCCACTTCGCTCGCTCTCTCGCTCTGTGACGATCGCATTGAGAATGGTTGTAATCGGCTTAGAGGTCATCGGCTGTTGCGCGTTTTATGTTCTTTAGCTCATTGAATTGGACAGGCTTCATGCAGCTGCTTGGCCAGCTCACGGTCGCGGGGGATGTCACGGAGGCGCAATTTGCCCGTGAGTATTCTTTCGCCCTTTTCCGATTCTGTAGTGGTCGTCACATTTTTTTGCAATGCTTTCTTGTTTAGAATGTGGCTTTACCGGATGTTTGTCTGGCTTAGGTTAGCACTTAGGGTTTCGAGCTCGGAGAAGCTTTCGTTGTGTGCGTAATTATCTGGTACGCGTTGAATACGGAGCTTTTAATTTCTCTTGCGCTGTGGAACAGAGAGGGTGCAGTATCTTGAACGACTTGGAGATGATCATTACGTCGCGGTGATCGAAGGTGTGTCTGCTCCTCTGATTCTTCCTTCTCCATTTTCTACTTCCGTTTTCAGGAAATTAGTTCTGGTATGTAATCTGTTCACCTCTTTTTACTGAATCAGATGTGGAGAAACAGCAGATTGTAGCAACTGGATCTGTCCTGATAGAGCACAAGTTCTTCCGCAGTTGTTGCAAGGTAAGAAGTGTTGAATACAATATTTTTTGGTAAATCAAGTGTATTTGAATATGAGAGGGGAATTTATTGCTTGTCATGGCTTCCTAGGATGCTCATATTATGAATTTATTGCAGGCGGGGCACATTGAGGATGTTGTGGTTGATCAGTCTGTGCGGGGTCAGCGCCTTGGTCAAAGGTGCGTATGGTATCACCGATTCCTTTTGCCAATTCATGTGTAGTTTAAATTGATCCAATACAATGCGCATTAGATAGAAACTTGTTATCAAATGCTCTAACATGCACGTCAAGACATTGTCTGCTCGAGATGTGTGCTCAAGGCTAGATTGGTTCCTTCCCGTCCTTTTGTATGTCTACATCGGAATTGAAATTGAAATGCGGTGAGCTACTGAAACAGGATCGTGGAGTCTCTGACAAGATTTGCCAAGGACAAGGGTTGCTATAAGGTCTTCCAGTTTCACTCTCTTTTTTTCTTAAATTGTTATTTTGCAGTCTTAAAGCGTTTTTGCAGTGGTTGATTTTACAGCTGATGGTTCAAGAAATACAGCATATTGGTGAAAATTTTGTAATTGTCTTGACATTGCATTCTCATAACTTGGTTCTGTTTTGTGTAGGTTATTTTGGATTGCACCATCGAGAACTCATCGTTTTATGAAAAATGTGGTTACAAGAGAAAGGAAATTCAAATGGCTACGTACTTTTGAAAGATTGAAATAACCTCTCTAGATGAGTAAAAGGTTTGAAGCTTTTTTTACTTCAGTTTACTTTTTATTTCATTTTTCTTTGAAAAAAATTACTAATCCTAAGGTCCTTAACCCCTAATTGAAAAAAGTCCCAAGGTGGGCTTTTGCAACCCTCGGGCACATTGCCATGGTTGCAATTTATATTTTCAATTCTTGAAATTTTGTAGACAAATGCAAGAAGATAAGAGGTATGTGGGAGTATGATTTTTATTCTCATTAGACTCATAGAAAAGATTTATGCCATCTTTAAGAAAACATTGTTGAGTGTGGGCATGTCTGGCAACTCCAAAATCTTTTGATAGGACACTAAAGTAGATTTGAGATTTTCAATACTAGCAAGTAACATTATTTCCTTTCATATTGTCAAAAAACATTTCTTGTCCTAAGTGAAAAAATGCATTTTATTCCAAGCCAAAGATTTTCACACATTGCCACACATTTTCGGGCAAGGAACCAAAAAGTTTTCTTCTTTTCCACATTAAACTTAGAGATCTTCAAATTTTCACTTTTTATTTTTTCTATCACAAGACTTAAAAATCTTATTGTTGACAATTTGGATTATCATTCTAAAACATATTTTGTTCCCAAAAAATTAAAACGTGAATTGGCACTTTTTGAACCTCCATTCCTTGCACAATTTTTTTGAATATGCTTCACCCCATTTCTACCTCTAAAAAATGGTGTACAAGGAGTTAATTTTATGTCATGATGTTGACCATGATATTTAGACTGTGTGCAGTGCAAGACTTTGACACCAAATGTAGGCAAAGTTTGTTGATCCACCCAACGCAAGGATGAGAATGAACCATTTTCTCTACTTCACACACTATAATCTTTCAATCCATGCGGTCAAAGTTGATGAAGTTTTGTGAGTATGTTATTCATTAAGTGTTAAATGAGATCCTACAGTTAAAACTAGAAATACGATTTTTTGTTTCCTTCCTTACTCATTGCTCTAGAATTAATAGCTTTGAATTGTTTTTGGTGTGAAATTGTCAAGGAAATTTAGGGGTAACCCCTAGAGGACAATTTTTTCCTCGGGAAAGAGTTTTAGTTTGGGGAGAGTCCTACACTCTCAGATTTTGGCGTTATTTTCCTCAGAATGGGAACTTTTTATTACATCAATGATTTTGTACAAACCCAATCATAAAGTGTTCTTTCTAATTTAAGTCTAGAGTCCCCATTTATAAGTCATAAAACCGGTGAGAAAATCAAAAACGGATTACAAGTTCTCACTTCAAGTTTCATCTATGCATAGTTTCCGTGTAAGGATATCATTCTTCCAAGTGTATTGTACGAATAAGAATGGTACGATGTAAGCACAAATGATTCAAATAGTCGGCCATCAAATGAGAGCTTTCGTATATTTATGAGTAATACAGGGAGAATTCCTTCAAAGAACCCCCGGTTATGATCTCTAAAAATGAAAGAGTATCACCCAAAAAAGATATCTCTATCAAGCTCTAAAACACTTGTACCTTCTCTTCTATCTAACCATCTGCAAAATTGACTACAATACCTGTAAATAATGGAATTACATGTTCCGTGTAAATATTATGTTTACAAATTCAACTCATCAACATTCAAGCATTGATTTCGTAACTTTGGGCAACTGCTGGCGCTTGTGCAACTCCTTTCTTCTTTGGAGCTCCACCAGAAGGAGGAGGAGCTGCTGCTGCTGCTGTCACTGGTGCAGGTGATGCTGCCAAAAGTGCTGGCATCACTTGACCTTCCTGCATTGCTTTGTTCTTCGCAACTGCAGCGGCCACTTCCTTTGGCATGTATTTCTGCATTCCAATTCAGATAATGCTGACATAAGTGAAAATGCTGACATAAGTGAAAGTGCTTCCTCGAGAGGAAAGAAAAGAGAGAGGCCGGGTGAGATTTCAATACGGAAAGAAGAAAGAAAGCATGAGGAATTTCATGCCCCCTTTTTGCTGCACCAAAAAATGCCGTCCTGGTTACTAAAATAGGGGGTGATGCAAGGTCACCCCTTTAATATAATGGTGGATCAGCCCATTGTTGTTTTTCGATCGGCCTAGAACAAACTCCCATTTCTAATATGCAGGATTCTTTATTTTAACCGTTTTCCTCATAAAACGAGAGTTCACAGATGGATACAGCTTCAAGACGAAATTGCTCCATTCTTGACGAATCGGAGGATTAGAGATTCAGAGCCGTTACCTTGTCGTGTTTGGCAAGAACTTCAATAGCTGCGAAGTAGCAGCCTGTTTCTCTCGCCTTTGCAGTGAGGCTTGCGTGCTGGTCACCACTCGTGGATGGGATTCCTGGATACAGGTCTATGGGTCGGACGAAGCCTTCCGCCACTACAGAGTGGCCTTCCCTGAACAGATCTGGCAATGCTCCTCGGTACCTCACAAGAATCTGACAAGACAGGATTCTTGTTATCATCTAGACAAACCCCAGAAGCAGAAGCGGTTCATAGTACAGCGGCAGTGTAATCTACGACACAACCTCAACAAGTGTAAGCCACGAAAAAATTCCTAGACCGTAGAAAAAGAAAAAGCATACACCACGAGAGAGGTACCTCATTCGCAAGATCGGTGACAACAAATTCCATCTCTGTGGAATTCTTGAAGTGCTGTGCACTAAACAACAACACAACAGTCAGCAAACAACACTCTAGAAAGCATCTCTTATTGAAAACTCTGTATCCATCTGGTAGAAGTATCACAAAACATCATCATTGTTTCCAACTTTGCTAGAAGCTCTAAAATACAATTGCCTCGTGATTCTCTTGCGGAATTCATCAGCAAACCAACCTGCCCTCCAAGACCAAGCCTCCAAGTCTAAACGACTCGAACTAAAACCCATAAACCCATTAGCAATGAAAATCTTCATGATTTACTACAGCACCCTCCTCTCAGATTGATACAAGACGTTTTACATCTGCACTGAAATAGAGGCCCATACCTGTGAAGGCGTGATGTAGAACATGAGATTCTCTTGAAAGGTGTTGAGGATAACAATGACAAAGCCCGCTACTGCTGTGCCAGACAACGCGATCGTCCATAGCCGTCGAGCTTGTAACTGCCTGGCCCTAGCTCCTATATCCACCCTCCCCGCCCTTGTAGCAAACCCTTTCGCAATGTCCAAACTACTGCTTCACCAAAACAAACCACAAACACACGGAAATAGTCTATTAAGGCCCCATAGACGATGACACCTCCCATACACCATCATGCTCCAACAAGTCTAAATTAACAGCACGTCCTCGAGGTCTTTACCAACCACCACTTCATCATTTATGACCACTTAGCTGGTATATTCTAACAATTCTAATTACTAATAGACGGAGTGAATTTCAGGGAGCGCGGGTAGAGATGATACTAAATTTCCCTGAAGATGATACAAAATATCTCTGAAATTGAGCCTGCTTCGGGGATTGGTGTCACACGCACTATTAAGATGTGATCCAGCGACGAAATCTGGAATGACCTGATTTAGGGTTTACACGGCTAAGAGGAATAAGAATAGGGATGATTCAGAGAGTTGCAACGTTGCTCTCCATAACTGCTGATCAAAACACTTCCATGCCCTAAAAAGGAATCCATGCGAATTCCTCCAAGGCCAAAAAATCCAATACAAGAGTGGCAAGTCGATGTCCAAACACCATAGAAATGCACTCCAGTGATCACCTCGCAACGCGCCAATTCACAGGCGACCACGAATGCACAGGCGCCCTCATCAACGGACCCGCTCCGAAAAGTGAACCCACTTCGCTTCGCAAGAGGTCCCGCAGCACCCCACCGGATCGGCTGCGCAGCTGCCGCGCAGCTGCAAACGCTGCCATCGCCGCTGCTGCCTCCCGCCCGCTCACGCACCCACCCACCGCGACAGCTTCACATCAAACTACAACCCAGAATCATATGGCAAACGCGGACGCCACATCGCCAGTGGGAGAACGCATCGACCGACTGCGCTTCGCGCCTGCCGCGCCGCGCGAAGGACCATACACGTCACACCGTTGTCGCCACAACCGCGTGCAATCAGCGGCGACGCCGCAGCGACTGCCACTGTGAACCCCAAAACCGTCATAATAATCATCTACTCTACAAGATTTTCCAGTTTTCTAAATTCTACGACTATATTCACTGAATTTGGGATTGATTGAGGCCTTTAAACCCTTTAAATAGCCCCTAGAGAAGCGAGCCTATGGCTGTGGCATCAATCTCAATTTCCATTCCATTGTGCACTCTATTTTTTCATTAAATACTAGCAATTGGCACTTGCTTTGCAACGCATATGTCCAACCTTTTAATGTAGTTTTTATATTACAAACTGTTAAAAAAAAAGGTAACATAATTCTTGGGACATGAACAAAACATGTGGTGTCATCTCTGAAAATGAAATAAAAATATTTCCGCTTATATTTGATGAAATGATATTTTATGTTTAACCCCTTTAGGACCAGAGTCTCCTTCGGGGGATTCCTTGATTTTTGGGCAGGTTCCTATAATTCGAAAAAAATCAATTTTCTGAGAAATTTTTATTCTAGATTGCCATTGATAAGAGCTTCATAGACATATTTTTATTTGATTTTTTGGATTTGTGGTTTGAAAGTTAGTACCACTTATAGTTTTTGAAGGAAATTGTCAAGGAACTTTAGGGGATAATACTAGCAATTGGCGCTTGCTTTGCAATGCATATGTCCAACCATTTTAATATAGGTTTTATATTTCAAACTATAAATTAAAAAAGGTAACATGGTTCTGTGCACGGTTGACTGCGCAATTAACTGCGCGGTTGACTGCACCGCTTATGTAGTTCACCGCACGGTTGACTGCGTGGTTGATCGCCGCGTGGTTCACTGCGTAGATTATGATTTTAGTAGAATGATGATAATGAAGAATTAGAGCACATATTAGAATGGAAATCATGCCACGGTCATTGCTCCGTCCTTTAAGGGTTAAAGTCAACCATACCGACTGTAGTGTAAGCGTGCGAAACTATTGGGCCATATTCTTGAATTGGCACACAACACCAGCAGTAGATTCCGGGCTGCAAGTTGAGAATCCATTTTTAGAGCATGTTGCAGCTGGAAAGCCTGTTGATGAGGATCACTGTCTCATTTCTTATCTTTTTTCCCACCGATTTGTTCTATTGAAACAGATGGACCCACAAGGATCACTTTGCGTTCCCGATGAGTTCCCATGTTGTTCCCCAGAGTTCCACACCGTGATCCCACAGTGTTCCCCAACATTCCTCAACGTTCCCAACGCGCTCCCCATGTTCCCAAAGAGTTCCCAATGCGTTAACGATGGGAACCAATTTATACTTTTAAATTTTTATCCAAATTTACCTTTTGTTAAGTGAGGCCCACCACCAAGGGTTTAACGGAGGGCATCCGTACACATGTGCGTGAGCTTACTACCCGCCTGATGGTACCCGCCGCTGCCCTCGTCTCCGTCGCAACCAGCTCCGTCGCTCTCGTCTCCGTTGTCCTAAACTTCCCTTCCGCAACCACAGCACGGAAACCCTAACCCGCAAACCATTCCAAAATCAGCGCAGCACCCCAACGCAGTGAATGCAGAGCCGCAGGTAAGCTCTTCTCTCATGCGCTGCAGGTGAGTCACAGCCTGGAAACCCCTGCCCACAACCATTCCGAAACCACCGCAGCGCCGTGGGTGAAAGCAATACCGGAAGTGAGCTCCTCTCATGCGCCACCAGTGAGCTCCTCTCAGGCGCGGCAGGTGAGCTTCTAGTTTCCACCGGTCACCTTGCAGACTTTGTATATGCATTACCAGCAGCTTCTCTCGTGTGCTTCTTCCCACAATCTGCTTTCGTGTGTTTCTTCCCACATTCAGCGAAGGGAATCTTTCAATCTTCGCTAAACCTGCCCTAGTGAGACGTTCCCATTGCTGCTTAATTATGCATCATCTAGACCAGATTGTAGCCCTTCAACTCTTTCACGGTGCTCACAAAAGTTGTATATGGGATTTGTTTTTTTTTTTCCCATTGCTAGGGAGGTTATTAACTGTATGATGTGAGGTTGGAAGTGTTTTTCCATTCGGTCATTTGTATAATGAGAAGGTGGCAAACTTGGCGCTTATTACTCTCATGTTTAGATCGGATTTGTGTTTGGCTGGAACATTCAGACCTGGTGTGTCCTCTGTGTGATGTGGTTGCAATTTGTACTTGCTTCAGAAGGTGGCTCTTCCTTGTCTCTACAGGAACCAAATGTTTATTTGACTGTTGCGGAGGGTGACAAGACCTTGTTTACAGAGAGCCTCTCTACGATGGTCATACATTTAGCCTTCTGGAGTGCAATCAATTGACATCATTACAGCTTTCAAACAGCTAGGTAACAATCACAAATAAACACAGCCCACAATGATTCATAACTTCAAATGAGAAGAGATATACTCAGAAGTAAGAACAGTTTTATTTGAAGCAGCAATGCAATGCCGTGATAGTAGTGTCCAGCAAAATAGAGTTACAGATGGAATCATGGAGCTGAGAAGATTGCTTGGACATTTCGCTCTAGCAATACAGTTACAATATCTCATGCGCCGCAGGTGAAGGTGAACTATAAACAGAACTCTCTTCTCGCCAGGCGCCGCGCAGAGGGCGACGGAGCTGGTTGCGACGCAGGTAAAGGTGACAGCAAAATTGAACTCTCCTCTCACCAAGCGCCGCGCCGAGGGCGACGGAGCTGGTAGCAAAACTGAACTCTCCTCTCGCTTCCCTCATCTACTGTTCTGCAGGACCTGAGCCTCACGAAGAACCTACGACTAGAAGTTCACATTCAAGTCGCTGCGGTCACCTTCACCTGCGGCGCTTGAGAGGAGCTCACTTCCAACGCTGCTTTCACCTGCGGCGCTGCGCTGGTTTCGGAATGGTTTGCAGGTTAGGGTTTCCAGGCCGTGGGTGCGGGAGGGAGGTTGCGGACGACGGAGACGAGAGCGACGGAGCTGGTTGCGACGGAGACGAGGGCAGCGGCGGGTACCATCAGGCGGGTAGCGGGAGGTCGTTGGTTTCGAACTTCGAAGGTGAGGCCCGCCCGCCCAGGGACGCGGCCCGCGGACCGGATTCCGCACCATCCGTTTACTCGGAATAGTTCCGATTCACAAATTACAATGGCCAGCTTTGCTCGGCCCCGAAAGTTGCGTACCGACTGCCTGCGAACATTCTACCGGTGAAAATCCCTTATTAACCCCTAAAGGACCAAGTGTCAAAAATGGGCTTTTTGAAAATTCGGTCCGGTTCCTATGCTGTCAATTTTAAACATTCATCTTTGAAATTCTTACCATAGAAGGGCATTACCAAGACCTTAGTGGGAAAACAATTTTTTCCTACTTTGGACATTTGATGAAAAAGTTATAGGGTTTTGAATTTTAAATGGGGAGGGCGGGCACCTCGGGCACCTCCAAAAACTTTTGATAGGACACTCTATTGAAAGTGAGATTTTCAGTACTCGCAAGTAATATTATTTCCCTTCATGTTGTCAAAAAAAAGTTCTTGTCTTCAGTGAAAAATAGCATACCAACCCAAGTCAAACATTTTCACACATTGTCACTCATTGTCGGGCAAGGTATCAAAAAAATTTCTTCTTTTCCACATAAAACCTAGAGATCTTTATATTTTTCACTTTTTATTTTTTCCACAACAATATGTAATGTAAACCTTCTTATTAACCATTCGGATTATCAATCAAAAACATATTAAGTTAAAAAAAAGTTAAAGTGTGAATAAACAAATTTTGAGCCTCCACTCCTTGCACAGTTGTTATGAATATGCTACACCGTGTCTCTACCTCTAAAAATTGGTGTGTAAGGAGCTAACATCATGCTTAACAAGATAGTAATAGATTTAGACCTTGTGTAGTGAAATTTTTTGACACCAAGTGAAGTCAAAGTCTGCTCATCCACTAAACCCAGGGAAGAAAATGAACCATTTGCTTGACTTCAAACAATATAATCTTTCAATCCGTACGGTCAAAGTTTATGAAATTTTGAATGTCATGTATTACTTAATAAGCCTTTATTGAGGTCCTACGGTTAGAACGAAAAATCAAAGTTCTTGTTACCTTCTTTATTCATTGCACTAGAATCCATTAATTTTGAAGTGTTTTTGGAGTAAAACTGCCTTGGTACCTCAGGGGTTAAAATCCGAAGATACACTCCGACAAGCTATTGACTTCTTTCATCCTCACTTGTTTCAAGTAATCGATTCGCAGTTGCAGACTTTCTCTTTTGGTGAGACCTCTTTGTGCAAGGTGGGACGCAGAGGGTTGAGGAGATGGTAGTTGCTCAGGGGATGGTTGCAAGGTCACTGGTTCATCGAGGAAGAGGCTCTGCTTTCCTTTCTAGCGACAAGAAGATAGTACTTTTTTATTAGCAGGAAGCTGTTGTAGATGGGGACTCTTCTATTGCCGCTCGTTTTACTGGTTATGTTCGCCCCAGGAGCTTGGGCTGAGGCCCTTGCTGACCCAGGTCTGTGAAAAGAGCTCTCTAGTCTCAGATCACCAGTTGGTTATGATCTTTACCATAGATTCATAGATTAAGAAGTTGGCACCATTTTGTCGTCAGTGTTACCTTGTCTTTCAGTTTCTGAGTCCGAGTGTACCATAATGACAATGCGCTGATACTTCGAGCTTTGTAACAAGGCTATTGTCAGAATTAGTTGCTGTTTTTTCTTCCCTTCTAATCGACTGGTTAAAAAAATCAACCTACTCCAGCACGTGATTCACCATGTTGGTTTGATTTGGCAGGAATATTTCTGAACATCGACTGCGGTACGAGGACGGACACAGCAGACCCGGTGACAGGACTCACGTGGCATGGAGATGACAAGTACGTAGACTCCACAGGCTACACCTCTAGGAACGTCCCCGCCTCCCCGGGACACCCGCAGCTCGACTCCCTGAGATTCTTCAACGACTCACGAGTTTCCAAGTACTGCTACAAAATGCCAGTGACGTCCAATTCCACGTACATGGTGAGGGCGGAGTTTTACCACGGCGGGTACAGCACGGTGATGCCTTCATTCCAGATGTCCCTGGACGGGCTCAAAGTGGACGAGAAAATCGTGTCCGACACCAACAATTATTATTTCTACGAGTTAACGTACCAGGCGCAAGGGAACGCGACCTTCCTTTGCTTGCTGAGGGACGACACCGACACCGACCCTTACATCTCTGCCATCTCATTACGGCAGATTAACCCCTACCCTACCATGCTGGAGAATTATCTGTCAAAGGGCTACGCCGTCTTTAACAGAAGGCGATACAACTTTGGGGCGGCCGACCCCTATTTAGGGTACAAATTTTCTCGTGTTTAAAAGGCTTGTTTGCTTACGAGAATCAGAATCTAAGAGTTGGGCCTGTGAGAAACATGATGTATATTAGCGTCAATGCAGCTCGTAATCGTTTAGGAATGACAAGGTCATTACCCATAATCCTTCACTGCCGCTAAGGTTATGATGCCCTACTTTTGTGACCCTTGATTGATAAGATCCAACCATTATGTCTGGTATTGTGCAAGCAGCCGTTGATTATGGAACTTCTGTCTCGCCTGTGAGAATCTGGGGCTGCTTGCACATGACCTAGGTTAGTTTTTCTTCTAGCAAGCTTGTGATAGAGCATGTTACCGTAGAGATCTAGTTGAGGTTTTTCCTGACGCCAGCCTTGCTCCTCGCTCGACAGGTACCCGAAGGACGTATACGACCGGTATTGGCATCATGTAGACGACCAGCAGCCAAATGTAATCTCCGCCACATCGCCATTGTCGACCCTGGAAACAGCGAGGTCTATCTCCTACGCGCTCTACGACTCTCCAGCTTACAGCACAATTCCCACGGCGATTTTTCAGTCGGCACTGACTTCAGCAGGGATCATGACTTTAACCTTGCCTCACTGGCCAGGGACCAAAGGTTTCATGATCTTCTACTTTGCAGAACTGGACCCCGATGTCAATGCCACCTCGAGAGAGTTCACGGTCGTTCCCAACAGCGCCGGTGTGACAACGGTGAACATGAGGAAAATGTACGGTTCGGACGGCTTTTACTTGCGCTGGGACGTCCTTGAGTTCGTAGACCCTCAGACTGAGACTGTGGTGTTTGCACCTGCTCCTGGCTCTGTTTATGGCCCTGTACTCAATGCCCTCGAGTTTTTTGAAATCCTCCCCGTCGTAGCGCCCGCGAAGACTGTCAGCGATGACGGTGAGTCGTTCTTATAATGATTCTTGTCATGTGTAAGCAGGCCTTGGTTATTTGCATAAGAAAAACTATAAACCTGATCCCTGAGAATACATGCTCTTGTAGTTATGTCACAAGCTTGCTAGAATAGAAATCAACTTGGGTAGTTGGCAAGCAGCCCCGGATCATGAGAACTAACCTTGGTGGAGAGACAGGTTGTTTCCATAATCAAGGGGCTGCTTGCACATTACCGGATATAACTTGTCAATGGTTGGATCTTGTCCAACTTCTTCAATTGGATGATCACATAAGTACATCATGAAAAATAACCACGGGTTGCCTCCTCTCTCTACTACCATGGGCTCTACAGGTATGGGCTGCATTGACGTTGTGAACAATATCACAATACAATTGAAGTGACTGCTCATGCTTCATATTGTTTCCTCAATTAGAAGTCTGTTTTCATGTGCAGCGTTTGCTATTGAGCACATCAAGTCAAGTTTGAAGTTAGGAAATTGGACTGGCGATCCCTGTGTTCCGGTTCGTCATTCTTGGGTCGTTTGCAGTTCTCTTGGCCCTCCAACGATTGAGACAGTGTGAGTAGAATTCTCCAGCTCCTATTGTATGAGATGAATTTAGTCACATTTGATAATATGAAAAAGATACACTGAACTGAGACTAAGTGCTACATTTCTTCCGCCATTGGTAAATTAGATCATTTCACTTGTGTTCAATCTCTACCTGGTGGATTGGTTGATCATGTGTGCTTTGTTTGTAACTTTGCAGGAACGTCAGTAAATTTGATCTGTCGGGAGCCATACCGATGGAATTCAACGAGCTACCGAAGCTCACCACCTTGTACGGGCCATTCAGTATACCCTGTGAGTCTATTCTGACAACTTGCATCATAATCTGATCCCATACATGCGCTTGGGATGTGCAGAATACTTTCTGGCAATAATTTCGAGGGCCTTCTCACGGACTTGAGTTTATTGAAGAATTTGCGAATACTGTAAGTATAGTTATCAAACAGCGATTCCCTATTCATGCCATGAAGATTAGTACCTGTTATTATTCAGCAGTAGGCACTCGCTTTGACTAACTCTCTTCTTCCATGAACTCAGGCACCTGCAAGACAACAACTTAACCGGGCCACTGCCTGCTTGGCTAGGGCAGCTACCACTTCTGAAAGAACTGTGAGTACCACAAATTTGCATGACTCATGTCCCATAAGTGAGAGATGATAGGCAACCATTCCCAAGGAAGGACAAGGGTTTTGTCTCCGTAATCAAGACCTGCTTTGAATAAGGATGCCCTTCTCCTGGAACCCTTGTCAAGAGCATTGCTATCATTCCAATGTGTAAACAACCCCTGTGCATGGGTTTACATGTACTTTCTCATAACCAGGGGCTGCTTGCTCATGACCTAGTCCGGATATATTTGCTTTATGGAAATCATTCTTGTAAATATGCTTCATGGTATAAACTAACGGAACTGGTGTCCTCTACCTTATTGGTGTGCAGGTATGTGTATGACAATAATTTTGACGGCAGCATCCCTTCAAGCCTTCTGAACAAAAGCGGGCTAGACTTTAGGTAAGCTCATCTCCAACTCCTCCTAAATGTCCATTGCTACATTTCACTAAACCTCAAATGAATCACTTGGAATTTCTAAGAAGGGGTTCAACTGAAACCCATGACAAAAAGAACTCTTGTGACTGTTTCTACAAGAAGTTTCTCTTTTAATCTGTAGAAGTTTGAAGTGCCATTTCTATCTTGACTCAGGCTTGGGGTTCAAGGTTAAGGGATTACTAGGGTTTAGAGTCGGCTTATCGTGGAAATCTACGTTTATTGAAAGTCATGACTCTCGTTCTCTTATGTGCAGGTTCCAACCGGGGAATCCTCTCTTGATAGCTGGACCTGTACCAGACAAAAAGTTCAACATCTGGGTCATTGTCGGTCCCATTCTGGGAGTTGGCTTGGTAGGAATACTTGCTGCAGCAGCCCTCATCTACTACTGCTGCGTGTACAAAAGACGTCGCTCTAAACTTCCAGTCCTACCGGCTCCTTCTGCTGTGGAGCTGGGAGAGTCTAGAACTCCCAATGCTGGAGGCGCAAGGAGCTTCTCGGCGGCCGCCATCGCTGCGGCAACGGAGAACTTCAAGAGAGTGATTGGCAAGGGCGGGTTCGGGCCTGTGTACTATGGAAAGCTCCCGAGTGGTGAACAAGTGGCGGTTAAGGTGCTGGACCGTAGTGCAAAAGTTCAGGGAGCGGCCCAGTTCTTCAACGAGGTATGGAATGGGTTTGGGGTCGTGCAAATGATAGCCAATGTCAATGGTTCATCCCAAAAAGTCCATTAAGCAAAAGTCTGATATGTTATGGTGGACTCTTCGTAGGTTGATGTTCTATCCAAAGTCCATCACCGGAACCTGGTCTCCTTGTTGGGCTTTTGCAACGAAGGCGAGGATCGCATGCTGGTGTACGAGTTCCTGCCCCAAGGCTCCTTACGTGACAGATTAGACGGTACAACCATGATTCCCCAAAGTTGCAATAAACCAGAGTTTCATAATATTAGGGTTTCGGTTGTTTTCATCAAATTATGACACCTGTTTCAACAGGGTACCTGAGCACGGCTTCAATCAGAGGTTTGTTACAGTAGAAGTACACAATCTGGACAGGCCAACCAGGACTTATGAATTGTGTTAGATTCACATCTGTTCCTTTGAGGTCATGTCTCATCATTTCCCAGTGTTGCATCATGTCTAACAAACTGTGCATCAATCTCTCTGCAGCGTCATCGCGCCTGGGAGTGCTGGATTTCAAGGCACGCCTTAACATCGCCCTGAACGCAGCGCAAGGTATATAATGTCGAAGTGCATTCATATGTGCGTGTCATTAGTGGGTGTCATGGCTTGGTGAAATGACACTATTAAGGTGGAGAAGAGGACTCCACAAAGGAGCAGATAGAGCCTCAACCTCTCTTTCTCAGACTATCATCCTAATCAAGGACGAGTGTGATGAGTTGTTAGTGTGGTAATGAATCATCACTGTGACACCTGCTAGCCAACCATAGTTGCAGTAAAACTCGCTTCATTTGCTTAGAGTTGGTCTTTTTGCATTCACCTTCCTGATTGACTTGTCCAAATTGTATTAGCACCTGTACTTTCACCTCATCACATCTCTAGTGCTCAAGTACCCCCAATGAAATGGTAAGCATAATTTATTGAAACATATTTCATTGAACACTAGTAGATGTCATGAGCAGTAGTACCTACAAATGAGCTCATGGATGGTATTTGATGCAGGGCTGGACTACCTACACACGGGGTGCAACCCGGGCATCGTGCACCGCGATGTGAAGAGCACCAACATCTTGCTGACGGGCACCAAGGAGGCCGCCAAGGTGGGCGACTTCGGGCTGTCGCGCCTCGCGCCTGGGGACGCCAACAATGGGTCCATGACGATGGTCCAGGGCACGCGCGGCTACATCGACCCGGAGTATGTGAACTCGCACTTCCTGACCACCAAGAGCGACGTGTACAGCTTTGGCGTGGTGCTCCTGGAGCTCCTCACGGGGCGCCTCGCACTACCGTCATCGTCCGTGCCCTCCGCCAACCACGCGGCTTGGACGCTCTGCGACTGGGTGCGTACGACGCTGCAGAGTGGAGCAGCCGGGATGCAGCAGGTCCTAGACCCGGACCTGCGTCTTGCTGCACCCAACGAGGGCGCCGTGTGGACTGTGGCAGAACTGGCTATGCGTTGCGTGGAGCCCAGGTCGGTGCACCGCCCCTTCATGGAAGAGGTCGTTCAGGAGCTCCGCAATGCGGTCGCGCTCGAGGGCGATGGCCCGAGCTCTCATGCTGCGACTCACATGATTCCGCCCACAAGTTCAGAGTTTCTCCAGCATCCCGTGCAGCAGTCGGACGATTCCACCTCCGGCACGTTCAGCGCCGCGGACATCAGCTGGCCGGCGCCTCGATGATGGTGATCACTTGTAAACTTGTATCCATGTTTCAGAATTTGGGTGAGCATGTTGTGGTAACTGAGAGAGTGGGGAGTGAATCCCCTGACTTGTTTTGTTTTGTCAACATGTAAAATATTCATCTTGAATGAAAACTTGTAGCATATTTCAATTTAAAGAACGCCGGTCTCCAATGGAGGCCGGTGTGAATAAAGTGTCTATTCGTTCCACTACTAAGACCATGCCCACAGGACAAGGAATTAGTGAGCTAGAACTACTTCCCTCTCTCGAGGGTAGACACTATGTAACAAGAAACCAAAGAACCACAAGTCAACCAACCAACCAACCAATCACAAACCAAGCAACTAGCCAACGAACTAACCACAAACGAGGCAAGTAGTCAAAAACCTTAAAACCAACTAGTCATGAAAATCAAGGCGGGGGGAGAATTTAGGGGGGTCCTGTGTATCGGGGAGGGCTTGGTTGTTTTCGATTTTGCGTTTATGTAGAAGAATGGACATGGCATGTTGGATAGCTATGGTGTTAATGTTTTTAAAGGATGTTTTAATTGTTTCAATGGGTATTTTGAAGGTGTCTTCTAGAATTTTCATAGATGGGATAAAGGTGGTGGCCCGAGCGCCGGATGTGATTACCATAAGAGGGTCGACATTCCATCCGAGGGCGATGATGTCGTCAATAAGGGGTTGGTATTTGTCTATTTTGTTTTGGATTGTTTCCGGGGAAAATCTATCCTTGCATTATGTGAATTCAATGAATTGAATGGTGTAGTCTTGGTTGACGTTATCGGGTGGTGGGTCATTGTATGGTAAACCTTTAACACAAATGATGTCCGGTTTTAGCCTAGCGTTGCAATGACATCTTTGGGTCGTACATGAGCATGGGAGTAGCCACAGGGGGACCGTATTTTCTTGTGGATTGTTATTGAAAGTGCCGGCATTCATTAGTATAAAACATCTCGATTTACTGTAGGAGGTGATTAGTTTTCGGACTTCCCATACTGCTTTGTTATGTCTTTTAACAATTAGGGAGTGTATGTGGTGGTTTTGGCATTTGAGTAGAACATGTAGCCATGTGTCGGGGTCCATTGAGGGGCATATGGGGCATGTTATGGATGGGAATCTTTCTATTCCAAAGAAGAGTTGTCTACGCACGTTTCCCATGTATTGACCGGTACGGAATTTGATAAGGCATGTTATTTGTGAATCGGTGATGATGGGGTTTTTCCAAAAATTTGTAGAGAGTTCATTGTCTATGTCATTGTTGTTAGTCCACTTTTCTATGTTAGGAAAGTTGTCTGTGATTGTGTCAAGATTGTTATGTAGGTCTTGTTTTTTGAGGTATTTGCTTAGAAATCTGACCGGGCCTTCATCGGGGGTGTCTTCTTTGGAAGGCCAATCTTCTTTTTGGAAATAGTAAGGGGTGGCATGGGCATGTTCATGTGGATCTTTGGCATTTTTATATGATTTTTCTCTTCCTTCTTTTGCAAGTTTATCCGCTTATTCATTGCCATCAATATTAGCATGGGCTCGGACTTTGTGGAGGGTTGTGATTTGTTCTCTTTTTAGTATCATTTGGACCATTGATTCTAGTATGATTCGGTCGGGGTGACTATTATGGAGGGTAGGATGTGTTATTTGGGTGTTTAATAAATATAGTGCGTTAATGCAATCTGTAAATATGTGCACGGGTTCATTGTTGTATTTTGTTGAGACGATTTCTAGTGTTTTGTGGATGGCCATTAGTTCTGCTCTGAGGATATTTTGCACTCCATGCAGTCTTTTGGCTAGTTTGATTTATTTCGTAGCGTTGTATATTCCATAACCGGCTTTTTCTCTGCGCCAAGATCCCGGGCTAATTTGTTCTGGCGGTTTAAAGGAGCCATCAGTATAGTAGCTATATTCAGGGTTAAATTTAGGTGGGGTGTTAGTTTGATACTCCGGGAGGGGTGGGGGTGTTAAGGTGTAGTTTAGTGTAGTTTTGACCATTTTTTGCTTTTGTTGACGGATGTTTGCATTGGCGTTGGTGGGGCCAATTTTGTGAGTATCCGGTGTACGTTTAGAGTCTTTGCTATGGAGAAGAGTTCTTCTAGTTGTTCTTGTGTGCCTAGAGTATGATTTTGGTGGTGGATGCATATTATTTGTAGAGTGGATGATTCAATTCTGGGTTTTTTTAGATCTAGTGGGATGGTGGGTTCTTCATATGTTATTGAATCCGCTTCGAATATTGTGATGATGTGTGTATCGGGAAAGAGGCCCGAGTGTGGATTATGATTTTGGTACCAGTTTTTGTCTGGGGTTATGATTAGGGTGGAGGTGTGGTTTGGGTCATGTTTGGCCGCGAGGCGGGCCCAATGTAGAGCTTGTTGTGTTTCTTCTTCATTGTGTGGGTGGGCCATACCATTATCTATCCATTTGTGGTCAAAGGCTTTGCCTAGTGATCCGAATATTTTATCTCTTTCAAAGGGGGAGTAAAATTTGTTGAGTTTGGTGGGGCATGTGACGGGGGATGAGAAATATGAGTGTTGGATGTTGAATGTGGAGATTAGTGAATTAAGTATAGGTATGGGTAGTGTATATTGTGTAAGTTTAAGGGGGTTATTTTTTGGTAATCTATATTTGTATCTTTGGTATAGCCAAATGACTTCGGTTTCGAACGG
Source organism: Bryoerythrophyllum caledonicum (assembly GCA_963971425.1). Taxonomy (NCBI): domain Eukaryota; kingdom Viridiplantae; phylum Streptophyta; class Bryopsida; order Pottiales; family Pottiaceae; genus Bryoerythrophyllum; species Bryoerythrophyllum caledonicum. Next base: position 24,740,741 of record OZ020518.1, read on the forward strand.
TTGGGTTGTTGGTTCAATGTTTGTAGGGGTTTGTAGTTTAGTATTGTATTGGTTCCACAACCATGTGAGCCTAGTGATTGGGATGGTAAAAAGATGCCTTCCATCTTCTTCGTATAAGTGTGCTTGGTCTTTGTCAATTTTGATTGTGTTAGATGAGGTAAGAGTGTCTTTTTCGGGGTTGCATTCCATTGTGTAGATGTTTAGTAGGGGGATTATTGTGGGTGGGGTGACGGACCTTGTGTCTTGGGGTTGGTTTTGTGGGTGGTGAACTTGGATAGTTTCGGTGTAGAATTTGTGTTGGGTTCTTTGATAATATTGTGTCAATTTATTTGTGTTATGTGAAATTGTGTTTTGGTTGTGTCTTGGGAAGAGGTTTCTTTGGGGGAGCCATTTGTTGTAAGTGTGGTTATTGTGAGTCCATTGGCATAGATATCTAGTGTAATTGTTTTCTATTTGGTTTTTATCTATTTTTTCCTTGTATTCGTGGTGTATGATGTTGTTAATGGGATAGGTGGTGGGGTTTTTGAGGATGTGGTTTGGGGGGTGGGGGTGGGGGTGGTGTGGGTGGAAGTGGGGAGGGTGGATCGATTGTGTGGTGATATTTCTTGGGGTGATGTCATTGTTTATAGTGATGAATGGGTCTCTAATTGTATGAGAGTATGTATGTGTATTGGTATGTATATTGGGTGGGGGGGATATATTGGGTGACAAAAGAGTTGTCGTGCAATTTTTAGGGCACTTTTAATAAGTTTTGATGGGGTGAAGTGGTAGGTTTTAAATTCTTCATTGTTCATGATGTGTGTTCCGTTAGGTAGGGAGATTTGTTTTAGTTCGTAGATATTTTTTGTTAGGAGTTTTTGTAATAACTTTTGAGATAATTGTGTGTTGAGTGTATTATGGTTTTGTGTTTCAAGAGTCCAGGCTTTTTCTAGTGTTGTTGGTTCTATAAGAAAGTTGAGGAGAGTGCTTTTTAGGTGGACTTTTGCTACGTGTTTTAGTAAGAAGAAGGTACATGTTATTGGTGATCTTGTACAATTTGTCTTTTTTATTCTAGGTATGTTTTCTGCCCCCCCATATTGTGCGAGGATGTGATGTGTTAGGCCTTTGTATATTTTCCCAAGTCTGCCACTATCATTTAGAGCGTTCTGGAGTTGTTCTCCTATGCATCTAAGGTATGCGTTTTTTAGTGAGAAGGCTTCTAGTCCAAAGAGGTTGTGTGGTAATTGGGTAATTATGTTAGACATACATTTTGGCATGTCGCATACGGTTTTTTGTGTGCTAGTTATTTTTTGGTCCAGTTTTTTGATGGCGGGCATTGAGTATGGTACCGCGTAGAAGCTGTATGCCACGCCCGGTCTTAAAACTGTGTTGATCATTTTTATTTTTTGTTTCATAGTGGCCGGACAAGCTACTAGTTCTTTACATTGTTTGATTAATTTTGTGATGGTGGCATGAATTTGGGTTTTCCATTTTAGGGAGGGGACGAGACTTATTCCTAGATATGTGTATGGTTCGTTTTGGTGTAGAACGGGTATTTGTTGGTTTCAGTAATTAATGTTAGAGGTTTGTATTAGGGCTTTGAATGCGGTGGGGTTTGTTTTTGATTTATTTGGGCATCCAGTGATGGCACATTTTGGGACCCCTACATCCATACCTGTCCATTTGCAGTACCTGTCTATTTTGTTAATTTGTATTTTTATGGCGTTGATTTTGTTGGTTATGGCCGCAAGGTCGTCCGCGTATGCCGTGGAGTTGATGGTGGTTTGTGATGTCCCGAATGTGTATCCATTGTTGCCTCTATTTAGCCATCTAAGTAGTGGTTCTAGGAATATAATAAATAAATATGGGCTTAGGGTATCTCCTTGTATTGTTCCCCTTTGGATGGCTATGGGTTTAGTTTTACCAAAGTGTTCTCCTATGTAGGAAGTTGAGGATTCGGAGTATATATTTCCCACTAGTGCGGTGGCGTCTTTGGGGTATCCAAGGTCCGTCATTATGGCTAAAAGTCTAGCGTGGTCAATAGAGCCGAAGGCATTTTTAAAGTTGGCATACAGTATAAATATGTCTTGGTTTGTAAATCGTGCATCTTCTAATGCGGCTATTATTGTTTGGATTTGTCTAGCGGTGCTTCTTTCTGCGCGGAATCCTTCTTGACTATCATGCAGTATTTTATGTTTTTCGCCATATGATGATAGTATTGATGTGAATGTGCTCGTAAATAGTTTATAGATGGTATTGGCTAGTGCGATGGATCTATGGTTCGGTAGCATGGATGGATCTCCTTTTTTGTATAGTAGGATCGTTGTACTTGTTTTCCATGAAGCGGGGATTTGTCTTTGTTTGTAGCAGTGGGAGAAGAAGAGGTTTAGTAGTTTGTGGAACCTTGGGGGCATATTTTTTAGGATAGAGTTCGGTATGCGGTCCGGTCCGGGGGCTTTGTTATTTCCTAGGTTACGTAGGCATGTGTCATATGTAGCTTGTTTAAAGTATGTGTGCAGTGGGGTTTCCGGGTCTCCTCTTGTTTCTAATGTGAACCCATCTAGGTCATGCCATGGATATTGTCGTACTGCGCATGTGCATGTAGTGCGGTGGTCCGGTTGATAGTTGCATGTGTTTACCGTAGGTGTGTTGTTTTTTGTTTGTTGGTTAAATATTTCGTTTGCAATGTCTTCTGGGCTAGTTAGTATGTTGTTATATTGGTCGATGATGCAGTCTAATGGTGGCGACTCCATATTTTTGAATATTCTTCTGTTTATTTTCTAGGGGCTAGTTTCAAATAGTTGTCTGTATTTGGAGATGGCTTTTCGAATGTTTTCTTGGGTGTGTTTGGTGGTGATTTTTCGGGCTTGTATGTTGGCATTTTTTGCAATTAATGCTATGTCATTTATCCGTGTGTCGTGAGATAGGTGTATGGAGGGTGGATTAGGGATTTGTGTGTGTTGAAGGTTTTGGAGTTCATTGAGAATAGGGTGGTTTCGCCATTGGGGGTTGTTATTTACGATTCTTATGGTTTTCCGTATGGTGTGGTAAATGGTTAGATGTTGTTTCCATGTTTTAGATAGTTTCCGGGGTAAATATCCACCTTGTTGTGATGTTTGATTTGTCATCTGTGGTATGGGTTGGGCTTTGCAAGTTTGTTCAATTGTATTGGATATGTTGTTGATGAGTGTATCTAGGGTGTGACAGGCTTCTTGCCATTGTGTTTGGAAAAGATGGTTATTAGATTCCAATTTGTTTATTAGGGAGTCAATGCATAGTGACTTTTCCTCAAAGAATTTTGTGTTGAATAATTCTATGTTGTTTTGTGGGATGGGGTTGAGGATACGTATGTGGTCATTGTTTGCGTTGGTTGGTGTACGGTTTATAAATGTGTTGTTTGGGATGTGGAGTTGCATAGGTGAGTGATCAGAGTTCAGTTGAATGTTATTATCTGTTGTGGAAGTAAATGTGATATGGTTAGTTGCACGTACATAGAATCCATCAATTAGGCTCCAGTTGTTATAGTTGTATCCTCCTTGTCTAGAGTATGTAGTGTTTGTGGGAATATAATTGAAGTTTAGATTTTCAGTAAATTGTTTCCATTGTAGGTCTATTATTTGTGGTGGTGTGTGTTGGTTTCCGTTTTGTCTACCTATGAGGGCAACGTCTCTATTGAAGTCACCACATAAGATGTGGTTGTGGTTGAGATTGTTGGTGATATGGGTGGTGATGTTAGTTTTGATGTCCTCGGTGAGTCTGATGTCTTCGGCGTGGGATGGCATGTATATGTGGTGGATTAGCCATGATTGTAATGGGTGATTGGAGATTTCCATAATTTGGAGGTATAGGGATATGTTCATTGGGGTGGGGATTTTTTTAACATTGCTTGGAAAGGCGTAATTTTTGTATATGAGGGTGAGGAGGCCCCCTCGGCCCGGTGTATATGGTCGTCTTTGTTGTATGCATCGTGTTAGGGCATGTGTATTATTGAAAATAAGTTTGTAGTCGGGAAATAGTCTTTGTATGTATTTTGTGAATTTTGTGGTCGATATTTTTGTTTCTTGTATGACTATGAGTGCCGGTGGTGTGTTAGTGTGTATAATTATGTTTTGTAGGTTTGGGAGCGCAGTGTTTAGGGATGAGGCATTCCATGTTATTATGCTTGTGTTGTTGTTGTTCGTATGTGGGTTATGGTTTTGTGGTGGGATGTAGTTTGGTGGTGGGGGTGGATGAGTGTATTCCGGGAGGGGGTTTAGGCATTTTAGTGCCTCGTTTATGATAGTGTTAGGGAGGTAGGGAAATCTTTGTTTTACCATGTCATTTGTTGGGGGTGTATTTTGGTTGTGTATAAAGTCATATAGTTCTTTGTTTATCGATGTGTTGTGGGTTATGATGTTTAAGTTGGATTCAAGAAATGTTGTGTGGGGATGTGGGGTACTATTGTGTCTTTCGGGGGGGTTTTGTAGATTATATAGAGTGTGCAGGAGTGTATTGGTCCATTGGGTTATGGTTTGATTTTGTGTGTTTATGAGTTGATTGCAGAGGTCTATGTTGGGGTGTATAGTGATGGCTAAGGCATGTAGAATGTGGGATGGAGGATATTTGTTGTGTTGGTTTATATATGTGGCGATATGTGGGTATTTGTTATGATGTTGTTGATGTAATATATGTGTGGTTTTGAAAAGGGGGGCAAATTTTTGGGCGATGTGTTCGTATTCGGGTTGTAGTTTTATGGTATTTGGTATGAAATATGTTTTGGCATTCTTTTTGTGTGAAGTGGGGTGTCTTTTTAATACGTTCGGCATAGGTCCTGGGTTAGTCTCTATGTCTCCTCCGATTAATATTAGTAGTTTGTAGTGGATGGATTTTTTGTTTTGTTTAAAGTATTTTTGTTTTTGTATGTGACTTTGGTGTTTTTTTAATTGTATATATTTGTTTTTGTATGTGTGTATGTATATGAATGTGTTACGATTCACGCCGGCCTTCTTCGGAGACCGGCGTTCTTCTCTGTATGTGTTGCGTTGATGGTGTGTTGTTGTCTTTGTGTATGTATATGTATTTTTATTTGTTTTTATATTAGTATTTATTCGTATGTTCGTATTAATATATGCCTCGGTTTTTGTCTCGGTGTTTATATCAGTATCCTTGTTAGTATTCGTGTTATAATTCGTACTAGTATACGTATTAGTATTCATATTGGTATTTGTATTAGTGTAAGTATCAGTATTTATATTAGTATATGCAACAGTATACGTATCTGTATACATACCAGTATACATATATTTATACAGAAAAAATATATTGATATTTATTTCAATTAGATTCGTATATATTCTTACTTTTATTATAATTTTCTATTTTTAGTAAGTCTATTTTTGACGCCTCCGGCGCACATTCAGCGACCCAATCGGACATTCCCGCTTCAATTTTTATCCTTCTACATAGTCTCAACAAATTTCTACTCTTTAATCGCAAACTCTTCTCATCTTTATATATATCAAGTTTACTTTTACTATTAACTTTCCTTTTATCCCTATAATTTGTATTCCAGCTTCTATTTTTAGTATGTTTTGTTTTGTTTTTAGTATCTTTTCTGCTTAGTTTTAATCTACAAATTGTGTTTCTCATTACTAATTTGGATAATTTTCCATCCCTTATTTTGTATTTTCTTAGGAATCATATTCTATTTTTAGTAATGTAGTTTGTTGATATGTTCTTATTATTTGTTTTCTTATGATAATGGTTTTCTATCTACCTTGCCCTTTATTTTCTTCTTACATATCCTCTTTGATTTTGTTCTTTTATTTTTAATTCTTATTTTGTACTTTTTTCGTTGTATGTATTTGCCTTTGTATGTATGTGAGTGTATGTGTGTGTTTCGTTGATGGTGTGTGGTTGTCTTTGTGTGTGTATATGTAGTTGTGTTTGGTTTTATATTAGTATTTATATGTATGTTTGTATAAGTGTGCACCTCACTATTCATCATGGTATTTGTAACAATATTCGTGTTAGTATTTATGTTGGTATTCGTATCAATATTTGTACTAGCCTTCGTATTAGTATTTGTATCGCTATTCATAATAATGTTCGTACTAGTATTTATATTAATATACGTACAAGTATACATATCAGTATGCATTCCAGTATATGCACTAGTATACGTATCAGTATGCATTCCAATATACGTTCCAGTATTTGTATCAATATATGTACCAATATATGTACCAGTATTCGTACCATCATATGTACCCATATTTTTTCTAGTATTTGATCCAGTATATATACCATCATATGTACAAGTATTTGTACAAGTATTTGTATTGTATTTTATACTAAATGACGTATAGTATTGTATTGGCTCGAGATTTGTGTATGTTTTACAATGTAGTATTGTGTTGTCTTTGATACGGTATAAATACTTGTGAGATCTAGTACAATATTGTATTTTGTATTTAAAATAACGTCTAATACAATGTTTGTTTAATACAAGTAGTGGTATTTGTATGTAGCTAAGGTATGTAGGTATTTGTTCTAGGCTATATTTTCTATTCCATAATGTTGTAGAGGAAGTGTAGAGGTGGTAAGTAGGTTTTACCGTGTGGTCTTTGATCATTGCATGTTTGGCGGTTTGTCTTGGAGGAGTGGTAAGTTGGGTTTACCGGTCACTGCGGACATTTTTTGGACTAGGGAGAACATGGTTGCTTGGATGTTCTCCATGTGGAGCTTGAGTTCTTCATGCTTCATGTCGGTGTAGTCTTTGTTTGCTTGAATCACCTTTTTGTTGTTGTCTTCGATCATTTGTTCTACTTCCTTCGCGGTGTAATAAGGAAGTGATGATGGAGGGGCTTGGACGTTGAATGTAGTGATTGTGTTGATGAGGGCGGTGTTGATGTCATCGAAGCCGAAATCTTTGATGGCATCGGCGGTGGGTGGATGTAGTCTTTCCAAGCTCCTTGGATGTGGCAAGAAGTCCACGTAATTCCCATCTATCACATGGGTCTTTTTCACAAAAGTTCTATATACAATGGAGTTAGTACAAAGTACATTGCAACTTCCATTGTGGTAATTGTCTCTCTCTGTATGGTACTAAATCTCTCTTACGTTAAGGGCTCCCATGATCTTGTAAATTTCTTGTGAGGTGTTCATAGTGTTCAAAGTGATAGGAAGGGAAGAAAGGATAAGGGTTAGAGCTTCTTTCCTTGCCTTTGTTTCGATTACTCCATTTGGTCCTTTGGTGTCGACTACTTGCCTTGGGAGGAGGATTTCGTTTTGCACCACAGTGCGGTTGGTGATCATGTTCTTCACTTGTGTTGGTGTTGAGGCTATGATGAATGCCCATGATTCACCGTATACCTTTTGCACGTCGGTTATCTCGTAGTCATGCCCTTGTGCAAAGCTATGCCCAAGTATCTCTTCAAATACCACTTGGGCTGAAATTGCCTCTAGACGCTCACTTTTCACTTTCAAAGAAAGGTTAGAACCTTTAGAGAGGTTGTTAAATGTTTTGCAAACTTTTCCAACCACATCTTCACCATCAATGTTCAAGATGAATACTCTAAGACCTTTAAGCAATGCAAGACCATCAAGTTCGGGTTTAAGGAGATGTACCTTGAAGCTTTCCGCCCATACTACCTTTATTTTTCCTTGTTTGATGCTAAGACATGGAACATATAGGGGGTCGTATACACCGGTGCCAAGCATGATGTTCATTTTTTCCAATCTTTTTACAATCATGTTTTTAGCCGTTTCATACATGATAGGGGTGTTAGGTATTTCAAAATGAATGGCAATGTGGAAGTCAAGGGACAAACCTGTGGATTCGTTAGTCTTGACTTCACACGGGAGTTGCGTGATGTTGTAGTGTTGTTTGGCAACACCTTTCCTTACCTCCATGGGGTACAAGACTTGCGGGATTCGAGGGAAAGCCACCCTTGCGCCGTGGGCCTCCTTGGCCTCCTCTTCTTTAAGTCCTCTAGTTATCATGTCCATCTTTGTTTCACCACTATAAAATTCTTCAGCTCCTTCCACAGCAAGTGTTTCCATGGCCTGAAATCCCATCCAAAACTTATAAGTGGTAAAGGTGGGTTTAGTGGACTTACCTCCATTGGTGTTGGACCTTTTGCTTCTCTTGCTACTGCTGGTTTCCCCTTCTTTACCTCTTGATGTCTTTGATTTTATGGTAGTGTTGGGTCTTTGTCCATTTGATCCACCATCTCTAAATCTATTGATAGATTCTTCCTTGCGGTTCCTGCCATGTTAGTTGTACGTCTTTCTAATGCTACTGATTTGCATAATGTGTCTAAAACTAAGTTGTGGGAAAAAAATAGGTCGCTGTGGGGGGAGGGGAGGTCGTTCTGTGGGGAAGGGGGGTCTCTCTTAATGGCTGGTAGGTCGCCAAGTGTATTTGATGGGTCTCTGGGGTTGGTTGGGGGGTCTCTATGGATTATGGAGAGGTCGCTAGTTGGGTTTAGTAGGTTGCAAGGGGGGCTTGGGAGGTCGCTAAGCACTTTTCAGGGGTCGCAAGGGGGGTTTACTAGGTCGTTGGGGAGGTCTGAGAATGTTGCTGCGGGGGAGAGAAGGTCACAGGCTTACAGTCTGTGAGGGGGGTCTGGAGGTTATCTTCTCTGTGCGAGGGTCTGCTTGTGAGGGGGTTCTGGGGAGTGGTGATTAGGGTTCGGGGAGGGAGGGTTTTGGGTCGGGACTCTGAGGTTTTGGGATGGGGAGGGAGAGGGGCAGATCGGGGAGGGAGAGTGTTCACCGCCTGTCGCGAGAGTGGAGGAGGGCAGGGGATGCCGGGGGGTGGAGTCGGAGGGGAAAGTGTGTCTGAAAGGGGGGGACAGGGAGTGAGGCCGGGAGGGGGACAGTGAGTGAGTGAGGGAGTGAGGCCGGGAGGGGGACAATGAGTGAGTGAGGGAGTGAGTCCGGGTAGGGGCCAGGGGGTGTTTAGTAGGGGAGAGCAGGGGTCGGCAGAGTAGAGGAGGGCAGTGAGGGGCGGGGTGGGAGGGGAGCAAGAGGAGAGATTAGAGTGAGGTGTGTTGTGAGGTGGGTGGGGTGGGGGGTGAGAGGGATGTGTGTTGTGTGATGAGAGGGAGAGGGGATTTGTGGTGAGGGGGAGGAGAGTGGAAGAGGGAGCTGCGAAGATGGAAAACGAGGGTGTAGACAAAGATTACTTACAGCTGCGTTGTCTTGTGTTGCACCTTGTTGTGATGTTGATGTGTGTTGCCCCTTGGTGTGGTATTGTTGCGGATCGCTCCCTCCTTTGGCGTACTTGTTTGCAGTAGTCTTGATGCGAATGCCTCCTTGTGTTGTGTCCTTGTTGTGCGATCTTGTTCTTCTGATGTGGAAAGAGTTGGTGTGGGTTCGATGGTTGATGCGTTGCGTCCTTGTACACTCTTGTCTTGGTGTTGCTTGCTTTGGTGCTGATGGTGTGTTGTCTTGTTGATCCTGCGCAAGGAGACCTAGATCTGGAATTTTTTGCAAGCGCTTCCACGTGCGATCTGGATCCACTAGTTTAGTATAGTTTTTTAGGGTTTTTGTGTAGATCTGTACGTGTGTTTTATTTTGGTGAGGTTTTGGTGTACTACTACTGGTGTGTGTGTATGTGGTGAGGTACAAGGTGTTACTAGCATTTGGAGAGTCTATTGCAGAAAATAAATGGAGATGGATAGAGAATGCCTGATATGGTGTGTCGTTGCTGCCTTGGAGCAGATCCTCGAGGTGTGTTTTGTTGAGCTTCACTCCAGAGGTTATTCTGCAGTGATGTCCTCCAAATCTAGTGCATAAAATCTTTGAACAAATGATGTTAGATCTCTTTTGTAAAGTGTATAATTTTCTATAAGAACATGGTGATGCTGTGGAAATAACAATGACGAAGAAATGAAAGAACACAAATGTGAAGGGGAGGTAAGAGATAGCCTGTAAGTGGTGGTGCAGATCTCGCTTCTGAAGAGTTGGTGTGTGCTTTGTGTCCTAGTAACAATGTTGGCTACTCGTGTTGCTCAATCGCTTGTATGATGGGATCATGGATCAAGGAGGAACAAGGGCTAAGTGGTGGGCATGCAGATCTCAATCTAACTACACTCGATCTGGACAGATCTAGAGTTGAGACGGGTCAGTGAGTTCAGGTGTGTGCAACAACACTCGTATCCCACGCTTCACATTCAACTTACAACGATCTCTCTCAACGACATGTCCATCACCTCACAGACTTCCAGATCCAGTGTTTTGAGCGCTTCCAACAAGTATGATATGCCTCTCCAACCTCACCAACGTCTAGATCTCGAACAATGTGGGCTCACAGTAAGGCCAACAACCTCTTACTGCACATCCCTCAAGATTCTAGACTAAGTCCTTGTGCATCCCCTCACCACGAATTACGGAGCTCACTCTCTACTCATTTCTCCTCGGCCTTCTCAATAATTTTAAATTTAAACATATTGTGGCTTCACTAAACATGAATTTTAGTGTACTACAAGTTATCCTATGCCATGGTCGCTTTCGTACATAATTATTTCAAAATGGAGAGTTGTCCAAAATTTTGGAAAATATAAAGTTTTTGTCCAGGTGATTATCCATGTAATGTCAAAGTGCTACCCTTACAATGCATTGGTGATACACATATAATACTTAAGTGATACCCATTGTAACCGAATCACTGTGTCCAAGAAAAATAATTCTTTTGACATAGGGGTGTTGAAAGCGACCACTAGGTATGGTATGTAGTCTCAAGTTACAAGGGAAGAGGGCTGAGGGATGGCTGAGTAGAGCTCCAAAATTTCTGGTGAGGAGGGGTAGGGGACTCAGTCTCAGAGAGTGGAGACATGAACAATAGGAGGTTGCTGGCCCTGTTGTATGTCCCAAGTGTGCTTCAGCTCTGAGGATAGGGGACGCGTTCAGTTTCATGTATTGGACAGGGACGTTTAGAGTACTAGATCTGCTAAAGGTGAGCCGTGGAAGAGCTGCAGAAGTCATTTTTTGAGAGGTGTTTAGATCTGAAGCGGGGAGACACATGTGTTGGTACTCAGATCTGCACTTCTCAGCTGATCACACGGCACGATCTGAAGTAGATCTAGAGGGAGATTACCAAATCTGAGCGCCTCCCCTTGAGTCCCACCGCCCTTCTCCAATCCAGACCTCGACATCAACATTGAGAACAAGCAGTCAAGACAGCAGCGCTGCTGCCATCGCAACAACGCCCTTCATCACCTATAGGCCACCTCTTACCCCTCCTTCATCTCTTTATTTCTTCCTTATTGCATCATTGTTACTCTAACGGTATCATCATGTTCTTTTAGTAACACACACACCGCACAAAATAGAGCTAACACCGTTTGTTTAAGTTATTGGTACACCAGATTTGAAAGACAACTCTGCAGATCAACCTCTGAAGTGAAGCAAGATAGGATATACCTCACAAATCTGCCCCAAAACGACAACCACGCACCAAATCAGGCTAGCCCTACCCTTCTTCACTTCTTTGTTGTATTAGTTAATCTGATCTCTAGTAACACCTTACACCTCAATATATCCACATATACTAGATGTAGTACACATAAATCTTATTATGTCAACACGTGCACAAAGTTTCACACTAGAATACTAACAGAACGCTCCGGTAAGCCCGTGTGTGTAGATCGCGTGCGGAAGCGTTCGAAATTTTTCCCAGATCTGGATCTACCTTCACTTCAACAACAAGGAAGCACACCATCAGCATCGAAGCGAACGACACGTCAACAAGAGTGTACGAGAACACAACGTAGCAGCCAACATACCCGCAACAAACCTATCTACAGCACAACAAGACCTCACAGCAAGGACACGCCAACACAAGGTGACAACAAAAACGTACAACACACAACGAAGAGCACCTACAGACTGAAGAAGACAAAGGAGGACTGCTGTCCCTCCACCACAACGATCTGCAGCTGAAGTCATCATCACGCCAAGATCGCAACACGCAACAACATCGCAATAGGAAGCAAGCTGCAACAACTTCACACCAAGACTCGTCTGAGCTCATCACCGAACCCGGAATCACCCCCCAGCGACACAACAGGGAGTATACTATACCCCCCCTTTCACATTCTTTCATTTTCTCGCACACCTCACCCCCATCTCTTCCCTTGCTCCAGCCCTCTCCCTCCCCCCCGTGTCACCCGCCTCGCTCTTCCCAGTTGGATCCCTCCCCAGCCCACCCCTCCGCTCCCTGCTCACCTCCCCTTCCCCCCCCTCTTCACTACTCCCCTCCCTCTCCCTGCGCCCCTCTCCCTCCCTACACCCCTTCCACACCCTCTCTCTTCCCCCTCTCCGAACCCAGCAGAACCCTCTTCTCCCTTCTCTCACCCAACTGCACCCCTCTCCCGCCCTCTTTCTTCCCCCTCTCCGAACCCACCAGAACCCCCTTCTCCCCTCTTCCACCCAACCTCGACCCCTCCTATCACAAACACAACACAATCAGACGAAACGGTAATACCCCGTAGAGACCTAGTTGAAAACTATAGCGACCTTGTGAAAACCTACAACGACGCAACAAAAACCCATAGCGACCCTGGAGAACAACATAGCGACCTCACTAAAATCTGTAGCGACCCAGAAAATTCCAAAAGCGATCATACAGTACCTGACAATAACCCGGTAGAACTGGGTTGCAACCAGCCAGTTCCTCGCAGTGACCTTGAAAAACCTGGAGGCGATCCTACAGGACCCCGCTGTGACCTTGCTAAACCAAGTAGAGACCTTGAAGCAACTTACAGCGACTGTAGAATGTGTAATTAGTTTTTGTGTTCACATGCGGATTAGAATTGGTTAGTTTCGGAAGTTAGCAAGTTAGTTTTGTAGTTCAGTAGTAAGATTGGGAAGTTACGTGAAAAGTTGGTTAAGAAGCAAATGTGACGTTTGGAATCTGGAAGTTAGGTTCAGTTTTTGGATAAAGACTTTGCGGAAGATGGATTCGAGGCCAGACTGTGATAGTCGTAAGCCGGGGCAAGCTTGGTGCTACCTCTTTGTTTCTTTGGATTTTGTTATTTTCTTTTGTAGAATTGTGATTAAGATTAAGTATGAATGGAATTGGAGTTAAAGAACTGAGATTGTGTGATTGGAGATGAAGTTTATGAACATTGTGTGAGAATTGTGAAGATGGAAAAGTTAGAGAATGGAATTATGAAAGTGAAGAGATTGTAATCTCTGTGAAAGAATTGGTTGTTGAAAGTGATTACGGGAAGATAATCACGCATTATTGAGTATACTGTACTGTGATTACAGTGAAGAAAAGAGAAATTGACATGATTATGAGATCATGAAGGAAGAGAATTGGAAATGTTAGGTTTAGAGTGATGCAAGAGAGAGTGATTGAGTGATAGAAATTGTTAAGAGAAGTTAGGAAGCAAGAGTGTAAGCAATCGTGACAATAACATAGTGGCATTCATATAAACAATCTTTCTCCGCGAACGAATCCACCTATATTGATTTGGTGCTTTGGGTTTACTTCCAATCTAACCAAAACGATAACTACATTTTGGCGCCGCTGCCGGGGATGGATATTATTATGAAAAGTTAAGAATTGTTTAAAAGAAAATATAAATAAAAATATATTATAAGAATCGGTCTTCGGTTATAATTTTATGGAGTATAAAGTGGCGTATTATAGATTATGTATGGAAGAAATGAAGGATTATGAGTAGTGATAATGAAGACAATTTACAAAGAAGGAATCGACAGATTAAAGAAAGATACGATAGATTGTGCTCAAGGGAGTCGTTACGAAAATTAAGGGAAAGAACTCAACGAGAAAAACTTAGGAGAGTGACATCATTTTCGTGTTCGAGAAGTGGACGTAGTAAGAGTCCAGAAGGATTGGAAACAAGTGATAGTTCTTCAGACGAAGGTTTAAATAAAACCAGAAGTAAAGGAAGAGGAAGTATTCGAGTAGATATTGCAAGAAAACCAATAATACAACCAATGGCTGAAGCGGCACCTGAAGTCCCGATTGCGGTAGCAATGGGAGCAGTAGGAGATCGCACCACCAGTGTTGCACCATTGCCAACATTTAGTGGTTGGCCAGGTTCAGATCCAGATCATCATTTGTCTCAATTTTTGACAGCTTGTGTAGCCAATAATGGAAGAACTGAGGATATATGGCTGAGATGGTTTCCTGCCACGTTAAAAGATACGGCATTTGAATGGTATAATCGTCAAACAGTTGGTCAGTTTCCAAATTGGGAAGCTTTAAAAAACGCTTTTCTAATGCATTTTAGGCCAATTGGATTTGAAAATCGTCTTCGAGAAAGTTTAATGACAAGTAGAATGTTTTTAGGCGAACCAGTCCAGTCTTATTATGGGAGAGTTGCAGATATACTTCGCAAATGGCCGAATAATCAAATGCCGGAGTCATTTATATTGTCAATAATAACGAATGGTTTGAATCCACAGGAATTGAAAATGTTTGTAAAGGAGGCTCAACCAGCCACCGTAGGAGCATCTTTAGAACGTGCAAAGATTTGGGAAGAATGTCATTATGATCAACTGTTACCTGTAGGCCCTACGTTGATTCCCAATTCGGTGAATCCACAAGTACAAAGAGGAAATGCATTAATAGGAAGTTATCCATGGGCTGTGAATGCGGCTCAAGGGGCTACCAATTTACAAAGAGTGATCAATGCAACGCCGTTGTAATCAGTACCGCCCACAACAGTAGTACCGTATGCTTCGGCATTGACTTATCCCCCACATGAATTACCAATTTCAAATGCTGCACCAAATTCGAATGAGACGTTATTATTAAATTTTACAAAGAAAATGGAAGAATTGGCAGTTAATATGGCCAAAGAAAAAGAAAAACGGCAAAAGCCTACCAATACAAGACCCAATGTATGGTGCAATAATTGTAAGGGGCAGGGTCACTTTGATACGGAATGTCCGTCACCACGACAAACTGGAGTACATTGCAAGTGTTGCGGTGGAAAACATCCTACCGTTAAATGTTGGTATTTAAATGGTCAACCGCAATTTGGCGCTCAGACAATGATTCAACCGACTCAATGGGATGTTAATCAAGTGCAAACTGGAAATATGGGAAATTGGGACGGTAATCGTTCCAATCGACAAAATAGAGGTGGTGGAAATTTTCAAAATCCAAATTTTAACCCAAATTATGGACCCAATATGCAAAATTGTAGCAACAACCAACAAGGCAATTTCCAAGCTATGCGAAATCAACAGCACAATACAACATTTGTTGCGACTGGACAACCAGGATCTTTTACTGAAGCTACATGGAATCAGCCTAGTCGTTATATACCCGTTGAAACACCCAATATGCCAGGTGGTACACGAAGAAAGATAGTTCGTTGTTTTCGATGTCGGCAGTTGGGGCATTATGCCAGTGATTGCCCAAATCCAAAATTTGTAGAAGATTATGCACCAGTTTGCGGAAATTGTAAGCAATCTGGTCACCAATATTTCCAATGTAATGCTCCATTTAGTCCCAATAACAGGGATTAGCAGGTACCAACTACAGTACAAATTGTGGAAGAGAACCCTAAAACTAATCAGGAATCACCAGTGCATAGAGTAGAAGTCGTCCAAGCCGTACTTACAAGGAATCAGCAGAAAAATATCGAATCCAATCCAATATTGGAGAAACCAATAGATGAAGATCAACCAATACCAATTCAGAATGGTGAATCCATTCCAGTAACAGGGGTGAATATTCATCCCAAACCAACTACTATATTGGGTCGATCACCAATTCTCGAAAAAACCAATATTGTCCCAGTTGCCAAACCAATCTTATATATTGAAAGAACCAATGTTACTGGTTTCGCCGAAACCAGTTAAGGAACCAAGTAGAAAGATCAATTTACCAATAATGGAAACCAAAATGGGAAAGAAGAAACGAGCATTGGGTATTACAACCAATCTGGAACCGTATGATATTTTAAAGGACTTAAGTACAATTCAACCTACAATTTCCATGAAACAATTGTTGGCAATTGCACCGGATTGTCGTACTACATTAAACTCGTCGTTAATTCGACGCCGATCTCGTAATAAGGAAATTAGAGAGGTCAGTTTGAATCCCGATCCAGGAGCTCCAACCATTGATGTTTCTATTGACGGTGTGTTAGTTCCAGGTGTACAAGTTGATGGTGGTTCTAGTGTAAATTTGATGAACGCTGATACAATGGATGAATTGGGTTTGGACCAATTGTTACCTACAACAGTAGTATTGCGAATGGCAGATTCCAGTCGAGTTAAACCTATGGGTACACTAAGGGGAATTGATACCGTTATTGCCGGCATTACTTACAAAATTGATTACATTGTATTCAGAGTGCAAAGTTCCATATTGTCTTATCTAGTTCTGTTGGGGAGGCCATGGTTATATCAAGCAAAAGCTCGTAATGATTGGGGTAGAGGCACATTGACAATTGGGGCCGGGAAAGATAAAATTGTACTTCAGATGTATCCAGTTCAATATCATGGGGAAACACAGGTTGATAATTTTGAATTCACGTCCGACTGTGAAGATGAATCGTTAGAAGATATACTGGAAGATTTCAATTGCATCCATATTGATAAACCGATCAGTGTAGAATGTAATCCCGTTAATTATCAATGCACCGGATTGGGTGAATATTTAGTTGATCCAGCTGCAAATGATGATTCTGATCATATGATTGTACAATGGATGAATCCCCATGAAGTTCATCAAGTAAGTGCTATGGAACCTGAACTGGAAAGTTCTAATTTGTCTGATTTTATGAAAGAATCGGATACCGAGCATAAGGTTATTCAAGAAGTTTTTAAAACTCCAAAGTGTCAATCCATGAATTTGGGTAATGAGATTGATCCCAAAAATATTCGAATTTATGATGGTATAACGGGTGAAGAAAAAACAATTTGGCATTCCTATTTTATGAGGCATAAGTCAGCATTTGCCTGGTCTTATGCGGATTTAAAGGGTATTCCCGCCGAAGTCTGTGAACACCGAATTATATTGGAAGATAATGCTGTACCAGTTCGTCAAAGGCAACACCGACTTAATCCGAAATATTCGTTATTGGTTAAAGAAGAATTGGATAAGTTACTGAATGTGGGATTTATATACCCAGTACCCTATAGCGAATGGGTTTCACCAATTGTTATGGTTCCAAAGAAAAACGGGAAAATTCGTATTTGTCAAGACTTTCGGAAATTGAATGCGGCAACTAAGAAGGACTATTTTCCATTACCGTTTACAGATAGTATATTAGATGCTGTAGCTGGACATGAATGTTACTCGTTTTTAGATGGATTTTCCGGTTATAATCAGGTGAAAATTGCTAAAGAAGATCAATTGAAGACTACTTTTTCAACGGATTGGGGAACGTTTGCGTACAAAGTAATGTCATTTGGACTTTGTAATGCACCTGCCACGTTTCAACGGGTGATGACACAAGCATTTCAAGAGTATTTGAGAATTTCTATGGAGATATTTTTAGATGATTTTTGTACATTTAGTACCAGAGCAAGACATTTGGAATGTTTGGGAAAGTGTTTAGAACAATGCGCAAAATATGGCATCTCTCTAAATACGGATAAATGTCAATTCGGGGTACCCTCTGGTAAATTATTGGGCCACATAGTTTCAACTGCTGGTATTGCTGCGGACCCTGATAAAGTTAAGCTTATATTAAATTTACCACAACCGGATACAGTAACGGGAGTCCGTGGTTTTGTTGGCCATGTTAGTTATTATCGGAGATTTATCCATTCATTTGCACTTATCTGCCAGCCATTAACCAATCTTCTAAAGAAACCTCCAAACGATGGTACTAGTCCAATTTGGACTAAAGAATGTACAGTAGCTTTCGAAACGTTAAAACAAAAATTGGCCAGTGCACCAATTCTGGTGACACCGTGCTGGAAAACCCCATTTCATGTTTATGTGGATGCGTCCAGTGTAGCTATTGGTTCTATTTTAAGCCAAAAAGATGTCAGGGGATTTGATCATCCAATTTACTATGCTAGTCGTCAATTGGTTGTCGCAGAACGCAATCACACTACGACTGAACGAGAAGCATTGGGAATGATTTATTCTGTACAAAAGTTTCGACATTATTTGCTTGGATATAAATTTGTATTTCATGTGGACCATGATGCTCTCAAGTATA
Source organism: Bryoerythrophyllum caledonicum (assembly GCA_963971425.1). Taxonomy (NCBI): domain Eukaryota; kingdom Viridiplantae; phylum Streptophyta; class Bryopsida; order Pottiales; family Pottiaceae; genus Bryoerythrophyllum; species Bryoerythrophyllum caledonicum. The sequence goes on from OZ020518.1 coordinate 24,758,872, forward strand.
TGATTAATAAACCTCAGTTGAGTGGACGTATTGCGAGATGGGTGTTGCTATTACAAGAATTTGATTTCACTATCAATGTACGCCCTGGGAAGGCTCATGCCAATGCAGATCATTTATCTCGTTTAACCAATGTATTGGGAAATGAACCAATTGACGATGCGTTACCTGATGCCCAATTATTTGCAGTGGATGTAATTTCTAAGGAATATAGTGAGTTGCTCCAGTATTTAACATTTCAAATGTTTCCTTCACATTTTACGGAGAAACTTAAACGCCGTCTTATTTTAAAGAGTGCACCATACACAATGATTGGCGAAGCTTTATATAAGCAAGGAAAGGATGGAATTTTACGCCGTTGTATTTATCAACATGAAGTTTGTACTATATTGGAAGGCTGTCACTTGGATAGCTATGGTGGGCATTTTGCTGGAGACAGTACTGCACGGAAGGCTTTACAGGCTGGCTATTGGTGGCCAACATTATTCGCGGATGCGCACCAATTTGTAAGACGCTGTGATCCATGTCAGAGAATTGGACGGCCAACCGGTACTTCAGCCATGCCATTAGTACCAATTCTTGCCCAAGCACCATTTGAAAAATGGGGTATTGATTTTGTGGGCCCAATTGCACCTGCTTCGCGGATTGGACAAAAACGTTATATATTGGTAGCCACTGATTATGTTACAAAATGGGCTGAAGCTTCTGCAACAAAGACTGATAATGCCAGTACGGTGGCTACATTTTTATATGAAAATATTATTACTCGTTTTGGATGTCCAAAGGAATTGGTTAGTGATCGTGGGACTCATTTTATAAATAGTACTATTGAAGCATTAACAGCAAAATATGAGATTAAACATCGAAAAACTACTCCGTATCATCCAAGAGCAAATGGACAAACCGAGAAGACCAACGGTATTCTATGCAAGATTTTAACGAAGACAATTTCAAGAGCGGGTACAGATTGGGATACCAAATTGTTTGCTGCTCTCTGGGCATACCGTACTGCATTTAAAATTACTACCCATGCTACACCTTTTCAATTAGTTTATGGACAAGAAGCAATTTTACCAATAGAATTGGAAGTGTCCAGTTTACGAATCGCTATTGATAATCGATTAGGGGATTCCGAATCATTGGAACACCGGTTAATGAAATTGGAACAATTGGATGAAATTCGTGCGAATGCTTTATTTACAATGGAAACTACTCAAAAGAGGCGAAAGCATTATTATGATAGTAAATTACGGCCAAAGTCTTTTATGCCCAATGATTTAGTATTACTTTATGATAGTCGTTTTAAAAATTTTCCAGGCAAATTTCAAGTTCGTTGGCATGGCCCATATCGCGTTATTGAAGGATTTCCCAATGGTTCAGTGCAATTGGAAGATTTTACGGGCACTAAATTTACTACTCGTATTAATGGCAATCGGTTACGGCTTTATAATACGTAGTCAGAATTGGACTTCAAATAATCATAGAACATTAAAAACCCGAGACGGGTTTAGTTAAAAAGGGCGGTAGGTCGTTTAGTTGTGATGATGGATTAGTACGTGTGAGGTGAGTGAAAGAAGTGGTAATGATGGGAATAAAGACAGTTAGGGTAATGTAAGCTGTCAATGTTAATGGAGTAGGTCAGTTCATTATGAGGTATTGTGAGAGGGAAGAAGAAAGACCATTGTAGAAGCCAGAAGTGGGACTCTTGTAAACATTGTGAGTTTGCATGAATTGTAGTGTGTTGGAGTGTTTGAGAGAATCGTTGAGTGAGTAAACTTGTCTTTGTGAGTAATGGCGATGGAGCGTAGCAAGAGACAGTCCAATAGGGAGGAGAGACAGCGCAATGTGAGGCGTAAGGAAGATCTGCCACCGTTAGAGTGTATTATTGTCACGAATATGGAGCCTATTCGGTTAGAGGTTTGTTGGTCGAAGGAGAAGCAGCAGTGTTTTCGTGAGGCGCACATGCACGGTTTCATTCGGTTGTCGCAGAACTTGCCACCGATTGACGTAGATTCGTTAGCAGAGTACTTGAAGAATTACGATCTTGCGGATGGGTCGAGTGTAGTGAAGGGGAAGATTATTGGTATAGACGAGACAGTGCTTAACAAGGTGTTGTATCTTCCGTTGGGTGAGCTGCCGGTGTCTGGCGATTTGGAGTCGGATTTTGTACCTGGCAGTTACTTCAAGTCAGGAGAAAAGGCGTTCGAGAAGGGCCAAGGATGGAAGACAGGAGAAGCTCTTACGCCGGAGCTGGGTGAATGGATGCGCTTCGTGCAGAAGAGGTTGGCGCTGAACCGACACTCGACGTACATGGCGAAGAAGTTGCTGCTTTCGACGGTGGCGACGTTGGAAGGCATGGTGTTCAACTGGGCAGCGTATGTGGCGACAAGGATCCACGCGGAGCTGGAAGCGAAAAGGAAGATGGGGAAGGTGACGACGTTGCTGTGCGCCAACTATGTGAGCGAAGCCATCAAGTTTGGCCTGAGGCAGGAGGCGCTCAAGAAGAACGTGGAAGTGGTGGAGGTGTCGATCAAGGAGAAGAAGAAGCAACCAATTTCCGTACCAATTCGGTCTGTGGAAGCTGCACCAGGTATGGCAGAGTGTCGTAGGGCAGTAGGGAGTGAACAGCGTGAGATTGGTCCCCAGTTGCAATTATTGGGTCGTCAATTGGGAAGCACGTCTACGGCAACCCCAGTTTCGGTAGAGCTGTATCAGAGAATTGGTCCATTAGGGAGTGAGCAACAGACAGGAGGATTGAAGGAAGTAATTTTAGCTCAGCTCACCCAGTTTCAGATGACAGTGACCAAATTGGATAGTGAATCGAGATTGAAGAGAGAGTTAGAACTAAGGATGGGAGAGATTGAGGGGTATAAAGTTAGAATTGGAGAATTGGAGAGGACAGTGGCGGAAGATACTCTCAAGGGTGGGAGATTGGCAAGTACATTGAAGAAGAAGGAATCAGAATGGGCTGAGGAGCGCCAGACTCTCAAGGCCCTGGAGTTAATCAATGATGAAGAACGCAAGGCGCTCAAGGAGAAGTGGATGGAGGAGAAGCAAAAGGTGACCGATTTGGCGGTTGCAAGAGGAAAATCGGAAGCAGATTGGGAGGCATTGCGGGACCAGTTGCAGAAGGAGAACGAAGAATTGAAGACCAAGGTCAATTCTTTGGAGGGAGCTATGGTCTGTGCGGTTTCTTCGCAGGAATTGGTTCCCGTGACAACCAATTCCAAGCCAGTATCGACCTAGTACGCAGAATTGCAGAAGATATTGGAGGACAAGGAGAAGCAGATCACTCTTCTTGAAGCTCAGGTAAGAGTATTGGGTGAGCTGAATGAAGATCTGACAGAGCAGTTACAAGGGGACCAGTCGAACACCGATGCAGATGAAGGTGATGAAGAGGAGGAGGTCAGGACGCCGAAGGACAAGTCTGTGATTTCTGACAAGGCCAATACACCAATTGAGGTTTAGAAATTGGTTTAGTGTTTGCGAGGGCGCTGCACAGTTAGAAGTGGGACTATGTAGAATGTGTAATTAGTTTTTGTGTTCACATGCGGATTAGAATTGGTTAGTTTCGGAAGTTAGCAAGTTAGTTTTGTAGTTCAGTAGTAAGATTGGGAAGTTACGTGAAAAGTTGGTTAAGAAGCAAATGTGACGTTTGGAATCTGGAAGTTAGGTTCAGTTTTTGGATAAAGACTTTGCGGAAGATGGATTCGAGGCCAGACTGTGATAGTCGTAAGCCGGGGCAAGCTTGGTGCTACCTCTTTGTTTCTTTGGATTTTGTTATTTTCTTTTGTAGAATTGTGATTAAGATTAAGTATGAATGGAATTGGAGTTAAAGAACTGAGATTGTGTGATTGGAGATGAAGTTTATGAACATTGTGTGAGAATTGTGAAGATGGAAAAGTTAGAGAATGGAATTATGAAAGTGAAGAGATTGTAATCTCTGTGAAAGAATTGGTTGTTGAAAGTGATTACGGGAAGATAATCACGCATTATTGAGTATACTGTACTGTGATTACAGTGAAGAAAAGAGAAATTGACATGATTATGAGATAATGAAGGAAGAGAATTGGAAATGTTAGGTTTAGAGTGATGCAAGAGAGAGTGATTGAGTGATAGAAATTGTTAAGAGAAGTTAGGAAGCAAGAGTGTAAGCAATCGTGACAATAACATAGTGGCATTCATATAAACAATCTTTCTCCGCGAACGAATCCACCTATATTGATTTGGTGCTTTGGGTTTACTTCCAATCTAACCAAAACGATAACTACAGCGACCTTGGCAGACTCAGTAACAACCTTACTAAATTGCGCAGTGACACTGCTGGTCCCCGTATAGCACTTCATAGCAATCTTGGCACACTTAGCAGCACCCTTGTTAATTTACGCAGTAAACCTGCTGGTCCTCATATAGCACCTTACAACGACCTTAGCAGACGTATCAACATCCTTGCTAATTCTCGCAACACCCATGTTCGTCCCCGTATAGCACCTTATAGTGACCTCGGCGGACTTAGAAACAATCGTGCTTATCTGCGCAGGGACCCTTCTGTCTCCTGTAACAACCTTGCTGGTCCACGCAAAAACATTGGTGATCCCCGAAAAGACCCCGTTGGCACGCACAACGACCCTGCTGGCCCCTACAACGACCTTGGTAATCGTAGTAGCGACCTAGTTAGTCCTGGCAGCGACCGTGCTCCCCCCTGCAACGACCTTGTTGATAGTAGTAGCAACCTATCTAGGCCTCGCAACAACCTTGCTGGTCTCAATAGCGTCTTCGCTGGTCACAAAAGCGACCTCGCTGGGCCCAGTAGCGACCTCGCTGGTTCCAGTAGCGACCTCGCTGGTTCCAGTAGCGACCTCGCTGGTTCCAGTAGCGACCTCGCTGGTTCCAGTAGCGACCTCGCTGGTTCCAGTAGCAACCTAGCAGTACTACACAACGACCCCACAGAACGTGCTAACAACCCTGGAAGCCTTGGCTACGACCTTGCAGAAACTTTAGAGACCCCCCAGAAAAGCAATAACGACCTAGCAAAAACCTGTAGTGACCCTGTAAACCCCCACAGCGACCTTACACATTTGCAGAGTGACCCCCAAAACCCTCCCAGAGACCTCCCAACACTTAGTAGGTACCCCCTAAAACCAATTAGCAACCCCCTAACCCCAAAAAAGACCCTCCTCATCCCACCAGCAACCCCTCCTCACAACCCAGCGCAAATATGGACCAGTGGAGCAGTAGACGCACTCTCATATATGGAGATGCCATGGAGGTAGAAGCAACTGGTGAGACACTTAAAAGATCCCCAAGCATTGCCCCCGTAACAAGCCAAGATGATGTATCCCCCTCCAGCAAGAAAAAGAAGAGTTCCAACAATGAAGGTATGGTGCACACTCATGACCTCGATATTCCCCCCTTCAAATTCTGGTTGGGATTCCAAGTGATGGAAGATATGGCCAAGGAGAGGGGACTTGAGCCACTAACCTATGATGAGCCCATACCCGACATGATCACGAGAGGAATCAAAGAAATGGAGGCCAAAGAAATCACCCTCGCAACTCCGGCATTCCCAAGAATTCCTCAAACCCTCTACCCTTGCGCAAGAGTAGGAGTTGTGGGCCAACTGTGAGTGGCCAAAGTGGGCCCTCACTCTTTTTTCTTCATTTTTTCGAGTTTTCTTGATAGTATTAACCAAAATTTAGCTAAATTGGTGGTCAACCCACCTATTAGAGTCAAAGTCCTAGATTAATAGGCCTAGTGCCATGATGGGACACTAAGTTCCCTATTTTTTCCTCCTCCCTACTAATATACTTAAAAGTGTAGTGGAAGTGGAATGGAAATGAAGAGAAAGATGAAAAATGGGAAGGAAGTCCTTGGAAAATGACCAAAAATTGAGAAATGGGTAAAAAAAAATATGGGGAAAAATTGGAAGAGTGTCTCCTAGCAGGTAGAAGTAGTGGTAAAATTTCTAGAATTTTCCGAGTTGAATTGCTATTTTATTATAGGGGTTGACTAGTTGATCGACGGGTTGACCACTCGGGAAAAATACTTAAGGAACTCCAAAAATGCTAGGAAAATTCAGGTAGACTAATTAGGGTGCTGGGAGTCCAGCTGTGTGGTTTGTTTTTGAAGTTAGAAGTAAATTGCAAATCATCAGTAGTTAGCACTAGATCTAGTGTAATAGTCTTTAAAAAATCAAAAGAAAAAGAAAAAGGAAAAAAAAAATAGAAACCAGCCAGGCTGAGTCGCTGGCGAGGGAGCTGGGCTCACGGGTTTTTCGGGGGGCCGTTTTTGGAGCGAGGAGGAGCTCCTCCGAGCAGGAGGGAGGGCTGGAGCTCTCGTTTTTTTTCTTTGGGTTGGGTTTGTTTTTTTTGTTGTTGGTGGTGTGTGCGCCCTGGGCGCGAGGGAGAGCTGGCCTCTCTGTGTTTTTTTTTGGAGAAGAGGCTCCTGCGCGAGCTGGAGGAGAGCGCGCGGGGACTGGCTCTTCACTTTCTTGGGAGCTGAACCGCTCCTGTGCGCGAGGAGAGTCTCGCCGTTTTTTTTTGTGAAGTGCCGGGGTCGGCACCTGCTGCGCGCGAGGAGGTCTCGTGTTTCGGGGAGCTGGAGGGTGCGCACCGGCGCACGAGGAGAGCTGGCTCTCTGTTTCTTGTGTGTGTGCGCGAAGATCGGAGCTCAAGCTCTCGTTTTTTTTTTCTTTTTCTTTTGTCGGTTGTTTTTGGTTGAGTGTGTGTGCGCCGCGAGGGCGTGCAAAGGGAGCTTGCACGAGCTGGGGCTCTGTTCCGGAAGGCTGCTCGGCGAGGGGCGCACCTGTGCGCGCCAGGGTCCGTGATTGTGATCACGAGGTCTGGTTCTGAGCTCGGGAGAGAGGGCCGTTTTTTTTTTGTGGTTTTGAGAGAGCGCGCTGGAGTGCTCCTGCGGTGGGAGCTTCGGTGTGGAGGCGCTGTTGAAGGTCGGCGTTGGTGATCGTGGAGCCGTGTGCGTGCGCGGTGGTGTGAAGGTGCCGCGAGCTGAGAAGACTCGAGCTGGAGGATCCAGGCGAGAAGAGGCTGCAGCGCTCGGACCAGGGAGTATTTCCTGGGTGAAGCTACTTTCCCTAATTCCCACATGCATGCGGTCGTTGCAGTTCCTTCTTGTGTTGATTGAATTTGTGGGATCTCTAAACTTGTGCGGAAGCGCTGGAGGATTTTTTTTACATTAGGGTTCCAAAACTTGGTGATGATTGCTCGCTGGCCGATGCAAGAATGCCGATGCTTGTAAGTTGGTGCTTGCTGGAATCGTTGAGAATTTGGTGAATGGTGTTCCCAATTGAATGAGGTGTGAACTCACGAGGAAGTTGTGAATACTTGTTGTGGTTGTTGAGTCGCTGCTGTCCGTCTGTATGTGGCAGTCCTCAAGGTCTGGTTGGACATTCTGAGGAGTCCATCGTCAAGAGCACGAAAAACTAATAAGATTAGAAGTTGAAAACGCTCAATTCGGAGTTAACCCTAGGAAGTTAAGATGTTTGAGAAAAAAAAAAACACAAAACCTGGGACTCATAGGGACTGTCCGCTGCGACTGCTGGTGGAGGCCGGTATCAATCTCAAATTAGGTATTTAGTGGTTTATCCAAGTTGGAATTGAGCTGGTGATCATTTTAAGAGGAATTTTCTTGGTATTCGGAGTCCCGAATCAAAAGATAAGGGCTGCCGAAGTTGCTGCTCCAACCAGGGTCTGGATCAGGCCTGATCAGCTGACCTAAACTCAAAAAGAAAAAAGAAAAACAAATAACTAAATAATAAAAATAAAATGATAAAAATAATAAAAAATAATAATAATAATCATAATAACTAATAACCATAACAATTAGGTAACAAATAATTAAATAATTACTTAGACCTATTTAGATTCATCCAGAGTCGAGTATTTGATTACAAGGAAAGGTTAATCGAATTCACTTAACTGGGTTAAGATAATAGTATTATTAAATTCTAAATGTATAAATAGATATGCCAAGGATCCGAATCCAGTAAGAGTAGAATGTGTGGTTAAGCATAAGGAATGGTTTAAATGGTGCAACAATAGGACCTTGTAGGTTTAAAAATGGATTCTCTTAGGGGGTCTATTTTTGGGCTCACACCAACACCTCAATGTAACACAAATCCCGTTCGACATACCGGTTAATGATGATACCGGTCTTGCCCTTGACTTCCATGTTTCAATACATTTTGAGTTAGCTAACCTTGTACTTATGCACGACGTGGTCAAAGCTTTGGTGGTTGACAGATTAAAATTCATGGAGATTGAAGTTGGCAAAAAGGTAATTGACCCTATCTCCATCCTTTGTATGAGCTTAAAAAATGCGGGGATAAAGGGAGTATGGGCGGGTGTAATTAAATTACACTTGCATAAGCCCGAGATAGATGGCAATGGACTTCTCAAAGGTCTTAGACCTTTTATCTTAAAACTAGGCAATCAATATGCTCTTGGCAAAGTTTGTAAAGCATACCATGATATTTCAAAAAACTCTAACCTTTCCATCAAGATCAAAAGTAAATCTCTTAAAGGCATGACCGCAAATAACCTCTATGTGGAGATCCTCCACAATAGCTTTAACCGTGGGCTTGAGTTTGAAGTAAGAAGTGTGCAGAAACTCAAAGAGGATTCGCATGCCTTTATTATTGCACCAGCTCCACAACAAGCGGCAAAAATCAAGCTTCACAAAGTGGCAACCAACCACGAACTTTTGCAACCAACGAGCAATGGTGGAACTTCATCAAATGGCATCAACCGTGAGAGTAAGGCAAAGAAGGATGCCATTACCCTAACCCTATCACCTCTACCTATTTGTTTGAACATGTTGGACACTAGTGAAGCAATTCACAAAGTCATGGGAGAAGGTAATGCCACCCACATTTGGTTCCATCGAGATGATGGGGTTAGGCACAATGGTAGTGCCAATGTTCATTGCATCAACCCTATAATCAATAGAAAGTTTGTAGGCAAAGTTATCAAGATGGAAGGGCACTATGTGGATTTTGCACCACACCGAAGAAGCCTTGACGGAGTTGAGCCACCCACCAAGGAACAAATTGCGGAGTTTGGATTTCTTGATGTTAACAAAGCCATTGTTAACACCGTGGAAGCCTTCAAGATGGAAGAGCCAACAAACTCCCTCACAAAGAACGACATCATTGCCATTGTGGAGTCCAAGATGGAAGAAAACAACAAGAAACTAAGACTAGAGACAAAAAGAAGAAGAACGCCGGTTTCCGAAGGGAACCGGCGCGAATAAAGTGTTTGTTCGTTCCATTGCTAAGACCATGCCCACCAGACAAGGAGTTAGCGAACTGGAACTACTTCCCCCTTTCGAGGGTAGACACTATGTAACGAGTAGCCAGAAACCAACCAACAACGATCAACCACGACCAAACTAACTAAACAACAAAAAGCAAAACCAAACAGGTAGCCAATCAGGAAGAGACAGAGTGGCGAAGTTCCTAAGGGGGGTCTTGCCTATCAGGGAGGACTTGGTTGTTTTCGATTTTGTGTTTATGCAGTAAAATAGACATGGCATGTTGAATAGCGATGGTGTTGATATTTTTAAAGGTAGTTTTAATTGTATCAATGGGTATCTTGAAGGTATCTTCGAGAGTTTTCATAGATGGGATAAAGGTGGTGGCACGAGCGCCGGATGTGATAACAATAAGGGGGTCCACATTCCAGCCGAGGGCAATGATGTCGTCTATGAGGGGTTGGTATTTATCTATTTTGTTTTGTATTGTTTCCGGGGAGAATCTATCGTTGCAATATGTAAATTCGATGAATTGAATGGTGTAGTCTTGGTTGATGTTCTCGGGTGGTGGGTCGTTGTATGGTAAACCTTTGACACAAAGAATGTCCGGTTTGAGCCTAGCGTTGCAATGACATCTTTGGGTCATACATGAGCATGGAAGTAGCCATGGAGGGACCGTGTTTTCTTGTGGATTGCTATTAAAAGTGTCGGCGTTCATAAGTATGAAACATCTCGATTTATTGTAGGAGGTGATTAGTTTTCGGACTTCCCCTACCGCTTTGTTATGTCTTTTAACAATTAGAGAGTGTATGTGGTGGTTTTGGCATTTGAGTAGCACATGAAGCCATGTGTCGGGGTCCGTTGAGGGGCATATGGGGCATGTTATGGATGGGAATCTTTCTATTCCAAAGAAGAGTTGTTTGCGAGCGTTTCCCATGTACTGACCCGTACGGAATTTGATGAGGCACGTTATGTGTGAGTTTGAGATGATGGGGTTTTTCCAAAAGTTTGTAGAGAGTTCATTGTCTATGTCGTTATTGTTAGTCCATTTTTCTATGTTAGGAATATTTTCTGAGATTGTATCCAGGTTGTTGTAGAGGTCTTGTTTTTTGAGATATTTGCCCAGAAATCTAATTGGGCCTTTGTCGGGGGTATCTTCTTTGGAAGGCCAATCTTCTTTTTGAAAGTAGTATGGGGTGGCATGGGCATGTTCGTGAGGGTCTTTGGCGTTTTTGTGTGTTTTTTCTCGGCCTTCTTTTGCAAGTTTGTCTGCTTGTTCGTTGCCATCAATGTTGGCATGGGCTCTGACTTTGTGAAGGGTTGTGATTTGTGTGCGGTTTTGTAACATTTGTACCATTGATGTTAATATGGTTTGGTCGGGGTGACTGTTGTGAAGGGTTGGGTGTGTTATTTGAGTGTTTAGCAGGTAGAGTGCATTTATACAATCGGTGAATATATGTGCAGGTTCATTTGTGTATTTTGTTGTGATGATTTGTAGTGTTTTGTGAATGGCCATAAGTTCTGCTCTGAGGATATTTTGTAGTCCATGGAGTCTTTTGGCTAGTTTAATTTCTTTGGTAGAATTATATATGCCATATCGAGCTTTTTCTCTGCGCCAAGAGCCCGGGCTAATTTGTTCCGGTGGTTTAAAGGAGCCGTCGGTGTAATAACTGTGTGCGGGGTTAAATTTTGGTGTGGTATGAGTTGGGTAGTCTGGGAGGGGGGGAGGTATGACGGAGTAGTTTAATGTATTGTTGATATAGTTTAATTTTGACCAATTTTTACTTTTGTTTACGGAGGTTTGTATGGGTGTTGGTTGGGCCGGTTTTGTGTATGGTCTTTGTATATCTAGATTGTCTGTTATGGAGGTAAGTTCCGCAAGTTGTTCTAGGGAGCCAATGGTTTGATTTTGATGATGGACGCATAGTATTTGTAATGTAGATGGTTCAGTTCGGGGTTTTTTTAGCTCGGGTGGAATATTAGGTTCTACGTATGTTATTGTGTCTGCTTCGAATACTGCAATGATGTGGGAATCTGGGAATGGATTTGAATGTTGGTTGTTGTTTTGGTACCAATTGTTGTTCGGTGTGACGATGATTGTTTTTGTGTTATTTGGATCGTGTTTGGCGGCAAGTCTAGCCCAATGTATGGCTTGTTCCATGTCTTTCTCGTTGTGGGGGTGAGCTATGCCATTTCCGATCCATTTGTGGTCAAAGGCCTTGCCTAGGGATCCAAATATTTTGTCTCTTTCGTATGGTGAGTAGAATTTATTTAGTTTGGTAGGACATGTGATCGGGGAGGAAAAGTATGAGTGCTCGATGTTAAAGGATGAGATTAGTGAGTCTAAGATGGGGGTGGGTATTGTGTATTGTGCATTTTTGAGGGGGTCAGTTTTTGGTATTCGATATTTATACCTTTGGTAAAGCCATATTAGTTCGGTTTCAAAGGGTTGGGTTGTTGGTTCAATGTTTGTAGGGGTTTGGAATTTTGTATGATATTGTTTCCATAACCATTGGAGCCTGGTAATGGGTATGGTGTGTAAATGTCGGCCGTTTTCTTCGTATAGATGTGCTTGATTGTTATCTATTTGAATTGTGTTTGAGGATGTAAGGATATCATTTTCGGGGTTGCATTCTATTGTGTAGATGTTTAAGAGTGGGATAATTATGGGTGGTGTTACGGATCTTGAGTCTGGGAATTGTTCTTGGGGGTGATGGGCTAGGATGATATCCGCGTATGTTTTGTTTTGAATTTTTTGGTAGTATTGTTTCAATTTTTCGGTGTTATGTGTGGAGGTATTGGTATCGTGTCGTGGAAAAAGGTCTCTTTGGGGGAGCCATTTATTATATGTATTATCATTGTGTTGCCATTGGCATAGATATTTTGTGTAGGTATTTTGTATGTTGTTTGTGTCTGTGTGTTGGATATGTTTATGGTGTATGATGTTATTAATGGGATATGTGGTAGGGTTTTTGGGGATGTATGTTGGGGGGTGGGGGCGGGGGTGATATGTATGTGGAGGGTTAGCGGGATTGATTGGTGTGGGGATATTTCTTGGGTTTATGTTATTGTTGAGGGTGATGAATGAATCTTTAAGTATATGAGAGTATAGATGTATGTTACAAGGAACACGACATATATCGGGGCATGTTTGGTGGCAAAATAGTTGTTTAGCAATATTTAAGGCACTTTTTAGTAGTTTGGATGGGGTGAAGTGGTAGGTTTTGAAGTCCTTGTTGTTCATGATATGTGTGCCGTTGGATAACGTAATTTGTGCTAATTCAAAAATATTTTTTGAGAGGAGTTTTTGTAGAAGCTTTTGGGAGAGTTGGGCATTGAGTGTGTTGTGGTTTAGTGTTTCTTGTCGCCATAGTGTTTCAAGTGTTGTAGGATTAATGAGGAAGTTTGGGAGTGTGCTTTTAAGGTGGACTTTGGCTATATGTTTTAATAAGAAGAATGTCCGTGTTATTGGTGATCTTATACATTCGCTTTTTTTAATTCTGGGTATGTTTTCGGCGTCCCCGTATTAGGCGAGGATGTAATGAGTTAATCCATTATAAATTTTTCCAAGTCTACCTTTATCGTTTAAGGCATTTTGTAGTTGTTCTCCTATACATCGGAGATATGCATTTTTTGAGGAGAAAGCTTCAAGACCAAATAGGTTATGTGGTAGTTGTGTTATTACGTTTGACATACATTTTGGTAGTCCACATATGGTTTTTTGTATGGCGATTATTTTTTGATCAAGTTTTTTGATGGCTGGCATAGAGTATGGTACCCCATAAAAACTGTATGCCACACCTGGGCGTAGTACGGTATCAACCATTTTTATTTTTTGTTTCATGGTGGCCGGACATGTTGTTAGTTCTTTGCATTGTTTGATGAGCTTTGTGGTTGTAGTGTGGATTTGGATTTTCCATTTTAGTGAGGGAACAAGATTTGTACCTAGGTATATGTATGGTTCGTTTTGGTGTAGTATAGGGATTGGTTGGTTGCGGTAGTTGATGTTAGAGGTTTGCATTAGGGCTTTGAAAGTGGTAGGGTTCAATTTAGATTTGTTTGGGCATCCGGTAGCGGCACATTTTGGAACTCCCACATCCATGCCAGCCCATTTACAATATCTATCAATTTTATGGAGTTGTATTTGGATTGATTTGATTTTGTTAGTTATGGTGGCTAGGTCATCTGCGTATGCGGCGGAGTTTATTGTGACTTGTGATGTGTCGAAAGTATATCCATTATTGCCTCTTTCTAGCCATCTAAGTAGTGGTTCTAAAAATATAATAAATAGGTATGGGCTGAGGGTGTCCCCTTGTATAGTTCCTCTTTAGATGGGTATAGGTTTTGTTTTCCCAAAGTGTTCGCCAATATAGCAAGTAGATGATTGGGAATAGATGTTTCCAACAAGTGTAGTTGCCTCTTTTGGGTAGCCAAGGTCTGACATTATTGCTAGAAGTCTGGCATGATCAATTGAGCCAAAGGCATTTTTGAAGTCCACGTATAGTATGTATATATCTTGGTTAGTAAATTTTGCGTCTTCTAATGCGGCTATTATAGTTTGTATTTGCCGTGCGGTACTTCTCTCCGCTCTAAATCCTTCTTGACTATCATGTAGGATTTTGAATTTTTCGCCGTATGAGGATAGTATGTGGGTGAGTGTACTGGTAAAAAGCTTATATATTGTGTTAGCTAGTGCAATTGGTCTATGATTGGGTAGCATGGATGGATCGCCTTTGTTGTATAGTAGAATTGTTGTCGTTGTTTTCCATGAATTTGGTATTTGTTTTTGTTTATAGCAGTGAGAAAAGAATAGGAATAGTAATTTATGAAATCTTGGAGGCATGTTTTTGAGTATTGAGTTTGATATGCGGTCTGGGCCTGGGGCTTTATTATTTCCAAGATTTTGGAGGCATGTGTCGTATGTGGCTCTGTTGAGGTATTTATGTAGTGGAATTTCTGGTTCGCCCCGTTTGTCAAGGGTATATCCGTCCAGGTCGTGCCAAGGGTATTGGCGTATTGCACATGTGCATTCTATTGTATGTTGTGGCTGATAATTACATGTTGGTACTGTTGGTCTATTGGTTTTTGTTTGTTGGTTGAATATTTCATTCGCAATGTCTTCGGGGCTAGTTAGAATATTATTATATTGATCTTTGATACAATCCATTGGTGGGGATTCAAGGTTTTTAAAGACTTTTTTGTTAATTTTTTTGGGGCTGATTTCGTATAGTTGTCTGTATTTTGAGATGGCTTTTTTAATGTTTTCTTTTGTGTATTTTGTGATTATTTTCCGGGCTTGTATGTTGGCATTTTTTGCAATTATCGCGATATCTTTTATCCATGTATCGTGGGGAAGGTCCGGAGGCGGCGGGGTAGGGATTTGGATGTGTTGTATAATTAGTAGTTCGTTGTGTATGGGGTGGTTGCGCCATTGAGGGTTGTTTTTTACAATTCTAATGGTTTTACGTATGGTATGGTATGTGGTTAAGTGTTGTTTCCAAGTTTTAGAAAGTTTGCGGGGTAGATACCCGCCTTTGTCGTGCACAAACACATCGTGCAAAGATAACATCGTGCCAACAGGTGAGAGCGCCTAATTAGAGGCAACCTCGGAGCAATGGTGACTATACTATCACCGTTGCCTCCGTTAACAACAAAAACAATAGTTCTCAAAGGAAACTATCAACCTCCATCAACCTAGGCTAGGGAAGAAGAAATAAATACCCAGACCATAACATTTAGTAATTGGTCTACAAGGACCTTTTTACTAATAAATAAGTGATAAACACTCACAAATCACAATAAGTCGAGTCCATGCCACTCTTCAAGAGTGAAAACATGATATGGATAAGGCTAACGATGTGCAACATGCACACACCCTCACCTCATTTCATGGGAGACTCAACTTGAGAAAGATAAGTCTCCCTCAACTACACGTGGAGGTCACCCGGGTTCCAAGTCCCGAGATGAGGTGTCGAAAGACACCACCGTTGCCCTAACCGCCATGCGGCACTAAACCTAACCCTAATCTCCCATTAGCGCTAAGTCTTGGGCTCTTCGGTAACTCCACAACTCTCTAGATGGTTTCTACCCGAATACCATCTATACAAACACCTCCATGCGCCGATCCTGACAGCTGTCGTGCACAAACACATCGTGCAAAGATAACATCGTGTCAACAGGTGAGAGCGCACAATTAGAGGCAACCTCGGAGCAATGGTGACTATACTATCACCGTTGCCTCCGTTAACAACGAAAACAATAGTTCACAAAAGAAACTATCAACCTCCAGCAACCTAGGCTAGGGAAAAAGAAATAAATACCCAGACCATAACATTTAGTAATTGGTCGACAAGGACCCCTTTACTCGCCCCCTTCGCCCGTGCTGAAGCCCCTTTCACACCGGCGAACCATACAATTAACGTAAAGTGTATGAACGACCGAGCATGAAAACCTTTCAAGTCCAGAAAAATCAAGGTGACCTATAGAAAAGACACTAATAGACCGTATAGATAAAGGATAGGCCGGGTGCAATGAGAGCCCCATCGTTAATCGCCTCTAACACTTTTAATGGCTAGACCTTGTCTATGTAGACTCTCAATGTGCTAAACAATTTGGACACGACCATTGACCCACCGGTACCTCTAGAAGACGTGGGGTTAGACATTTGAGATGCCACCCCGTAGAACACAAGTCACAAATGACCATTGTGGCTGCCTGTCGTAGTCTAGTGGTTCGTTATTCTCAAAATTAACCGAAATTAACCTTAAGCAAGCCCACCTTACCAGATCGTTTCCAGGGATTTTTATCGTG
Organism: Bryoerythrophyllum caledonicum; assembly: GCA_963971425.1. Taxonomy (NCBI): domain Eukaryota; kingdom Viridiplantae; phylum Streptophyta; class Bryopsida; order Pottiales; family Pottiaceae; genus Bryoerythrophyllum; species Bryoerythrophyllum caledonicum. The sequence continues at coordinate 24,774,946 of OZ020518.1, forward strand.
CATCAAACTCTTTAAATCTTAACAATAATCCACACATAATACCTCGGCACATCCCGGAGGATGGCTTCCCCGGTACCTTAGTAACCGGTAACAAGTAATCACATGTGTTTCAGTTAAACTCTGTTGAGCGTCAGAGTAGATTTCCGGTAAGTTTTTACAGTGCCCGGAAAGTCACTGCCCTCCGTTCTCGCAGTCCAGAGGCCACAATATCCACAATCTAACCCTACACCTTGAAAGAGTTATAAAGGTCGTAGCCGGTTTACCGGTCTTCACAATCTACCGGGAACTTGTTCCGGTAAACCGGTCACGCAAGCTCGGGTTCCAACTACAACCACACTTAATGAATCAAAGCAAGAAGATACAAGACTCACAACAAGTTAGTTCTAAGCAAATCATATGAGCAAAACAACCTTCCACGGGGATCGTCGGAACTCATCCACTGCAAGGGTAATAATCCCGGTATTTTCCGAACTCAGGCATAGCCGGGATGTCTCCCGGTGTATCGAGAGAAGGGGGATGTCACCCCCTACTCTCCACCAATCCGAACACTTCCCACTTAAGGGAGGCTATCATAAATAGCCGTGGGCTTCCCGGATCCCATCCGGTAAAGCAACTCTTCCCGGTCCCACCGGTGAAAAATCTAGAGCACAAGTCCCGGACCTCACTCTACCTATCTAACCCGGATATCCTAGCCCCTCGGGATGTCTCTACTCACACTCAATCACTTAATACACAACAAGTCACAATCTTGCATACCAAGCAAAGACACACTAGGAGGACTCAACCCTCTCCCGGTCTACTTACACAAGCTCAACAAAGACTCTAGACACAAGCAATGAAGGCAAGACACGAGGAGATCAACAAAGAGAAGAGTACATAACATAAGAGCCCAAGGCCCTTAAGTACACAAAGGCCACTAGCTACCCTCCAAAACTAGATCCCCAAAAGGTGGAAATGACATCTAAAGAGTGCACTAAAGTCAATAGCTACGCTCCAAAACTAGACCGCAAAACGACGAAATGGCATCTTGGAGGTGCACTAAAGTCAATAGCTACCCTCCAAAAGTAGCTCCACTAAAAGACAAAACGGCATCTAGATTCTAAAATCAAGGGTAGCCTAGTCACCGGCGGATTACCGGTAGACCGGTAAACTGGAAGACCGGTAGACCGGAAGACTCCCGGTCCGGCGGTCCCGGAACCGGTGAACCTTTCCCTAACAAAAATAAGTAGCCGGAGAAACCACTCAAGTGGTAGTGACCGGGTGCGCAATGGGGCCCCATCGACATCACTACTCTCACCCTAGTGTGTAATTCTAGCAACTTAAAACGACTTCTCACCAACCGGTGAGGTAAATCAACACATAACATATAACAAAGACTCAACCGGAAGACTCTTCCGGTTGAGACGTATAGAGATTGTCACCACGTCTGGAAGTACCAACAGGGTCAAGAGAATTCCTCGAGAGATCGGATGTCTCAACCGGGAGGTCTACCGGTGGATTGGGAATATCCACTGGGAGGTCTACCGGTGGAGTGGCGGTATGCACCGGAAGGTTGGGTGTATCGATAGATACATGCGGAGTCTCTTTAAGCTCGATTAGTATAGCCGCATAGGACTCCACCAAAGACTCCGAGGTTGAGGAAGGGAGGTCTATCGGTTCCTTCCCAGTAGAAGTTACCGGGAGGCTTCTTTTTCTTTCATAGACCTTCAAGCCCCACCTTTAGAGGATGGAGAATCCACCTAACTCACCGGAGAGCCATGTTGTCCCGGGTAGACAAAATCCTCAAAATGCCTGTACTTCCACCAATCTCCCTATTAACTTGTCACAAACTCCGGTCCGGCCCGGAAACACAAGTCTACCGGTCAGCCGGTAGACAACTCCGGAACACTTTGCTAGAGTATGTGGCTATGGATGTCTCACACATCTAGCAACATACTAACAACACAAGGTCACATATAATGATAACGAGGAGAAGTCTTTGGAGACAAGGACTTAGAAAGAGGTTCTTCCCGGTTGACCGGGAAGACCGGGAAAAAGATAGGAATTATGGGCAAGACCTAAAATGATATGAGGAGGGAGACAACTCAAGATAAAAACTTGCCACAAGGCTAGGACAATCGACAACAACTACACATGTAAACAACACAATGAGGTCTAGATGAAGTCCTTGGGGAGGACTTTTTCTCTAGACCGGGGAGAATATTACCGGCGGGTCACCCCGGTAGACAAGAGAGGAAAAGACTCACAAACAAGAAATTCTCACAAACAAAAGAAACCCAACATGGGCAAGAGTCACCTTTGTTGTTGCACCCGCAACCTCCTTCCTTTGTCTCTTTTATCTTCTCGCTTCGGCCACAAATCTCCTCCACTTCCACAAAACCCTAAAATCTCCACCAAACCCTAGCTCGCGCACCTCTTCCACTAAACCGTAGCTTGCGCACCTCTTCCACCAAACCCTAGTCCGCACACCTCCAAGACACTTGAAAAGCCTCCTCTCCTTCTTCTTCTTCCTCCTTCTTGCACCACCTCTTCTTCACTCCTTTGACTACTTCTTCAAACCCCAACTCCAAAAAGACAAAATAGAGAGAGACAGAGAACCTATGAGAGAGAGAGAACTAGATAGGGAGATAGAGGAGAAAATTTGAGGGGGGGGAGATTTTTAGAGAAGGAGGGGGAGGAGAGGAGAGTCCCTAGAGAGGAGAGGAAAACTTCTGTGGGAGAGAAATTTCGGGAAGGGGAATTTCGAGAAGGCCACTGCTGGAGGCGGCTGGAGCTACCCGGGTGATACCCGGGTGCCAGGGTATCAGCCCATACCTGGGTTGGTACCCGGGCTAGTTCATGCCCGGGTTGATACCCGGATATGTATTTTTTTTATTTTTAAAATTTTATTTTTGGAATTTTTTTCTTTTCTTTTTCTTTTTCTTTTATCTTTTTCTTTTTTGTCTTTTCTTTTCTTTTCTCTACCACTACTACTAATTCAAACAAGAATTAACATCTAGAAGAACTCAACTACTTCTAACTACCTTCTAAACTCAACTAGTTAATTTAGATTTAAGTGGTGATTTTAGACTTACGTCCCGGGATATCTCCCGCGACTCTTTTGAAATTGTTTCCCGGGACTTAAACTAGTGATTTTAAGACCCGATTTTATCACCACTATAAACCTAATTAACTACTTAAGCATTTCTCTATTTTCTCTATTGGCTATCTAATCTAATTTCACACAATACTAACTATTTTTTTAGTTAACTAATACTAAAAACCCTATTTTAACTAATTTTTTTGGTAGAGGCGACCAAGTGGGAGTTTTAGACTCCCACACTGCCTGTTTGGCACTACCACACAATTGACATCGCAATCCGGCGGAGATGTGAGAAATACCAGGGTTTACCGTGCCATCAATGTGTGGTAGATGGCAAGGAGCGCAATTGCGCGTATGATCCTTCCATATTTTACCATCACGACCCTCCAACAGTAACACTCATGAGTTCTTCATCTCACGAACTCGCAAGATCACCCGTCCCGCTGTCACATCCAAGGTGGTGGGCGCTGCTTGCTGCAAATACACATAGTCTCCAGGAGTAAACCGTCGCACTTGCGGTTGGTAGCCTCTTCCCCGTATTGTAGCATAACGCAACGTATCCCGATGTTGAGCAATGGAAAGATTCTCCAATGCCATAGGCATCACCCGTTTGAACAAATTCGCACGTTGCTCACACACTTGAGCCCGCGTATCTGGATTGTCCATGTTAGCCAACACGGTGTCAGCATCTGCGTGAATGGCTTTCGGTAACACCGGTTGCCTTCCAAACAACAAAAAGTAAGGAGAAAAGGACGCCAAAGATGCTTGCTTACTAAACCGGTAGCCCATGGCTATCCACGGTAATTGCAAGTCCCAATCTTGATGATGTCCCTTCTTCAAACTATACTTCCGAAGCCCCCTCTTGACGGTTTGCACCATGCGCTCCGCCAAGCCATCCGCTTCGGGATGATCCCTCGAAGTAGTGCGGTGATCTATCATCGCTTCCTCACACAACGTTTGAAACTCACCCAAGAATTCCCTTCCTTGGTCTATGAGAACTTCCGCTGGAGCTTCAAAACGGCTCAATACACGATTGAGAAAAGAGTAAGCGGTCGCCTCACTAAACTTGTCAGGCAACGCTACCAATTCTATCCATTTTGAGAAGTGCTCGATCATCACCAACACATATTTATTGTGTCGAGGTGTCATTGGCAATGGACCAGCAAAATCTAAGCTCCACCTATATCCCAAGCCCATAATTGGCAATGGTTGCAATTGTGGCATCGGAGCGTTAAAAGACGCTCGTACCCGATCACAAACCATACACCGGGCTACCAAGGCTTGAACTTGAGTTTGCATTCCTCGCCACCAATAGTGAAGCTGGAGCAAGCTATAAGTCCTCTGCACTCCAAAGTGCCCAAGGTCTTCATGCGTGTCCTTGATGAGTTTCACTCTCTCCAATGGAATTAGAACAACCTTCCGCGTGCCATCCGGCCACACCCTCAAAAGGAGAGTCCTCTCCCACACGAACCGTTTGGTTCGTTGTGAGACCCGATCTCTCTCCTTAGCGGACCACGTAGGCACCATTTCTCCATTCTTCAGAAAATGCATCACGTTCGTGTCTTCAAAGATGTCTTTGGCGCCCCAGATTCTTCACCGCCATCCTCATCTGTCGTGGCCACAGTAGAAGCTCCGGTGTCATCTCCACGCATCGCCAATACACTTAGAAAGGCCGAACAATGCCAACATGGCAACAGATTGGCTTCATCCTCCCCGTGCCACCTAGCGCCCGTAGCATCCGCTTGGTTTGGAATTGGATTGCGGCTAAGGCCGTCGGCATCCATATTCACCAATCCCGCTCTGTGCACCACCTTGAAGTCGTATTCCATCAACATCAAGGCCGACCGTGCTAGCTTGCCTGTTAGTTTGTCAGACTCCATCAACCACTTTAAAGGTTGATGATCCGTGACTAACAAGAACTCATTACCATAAAGGTAACATAAAAAATGAGCAATTGCCCATATGGCAGCCAAACACTCCCCTTCATACGAGCTATACTGGGCCTCCGTATTATTGTTGGACCGGCTGGCGTACGCAATGACAAACTCCTTCCCGTCGTCATCCATTTGCATCAACACCGCACCAATTCCCAATGCGCTCCAATCTGTGTGTAGCTGGTATGTCCTTCCGGCTATTGGCCTTCGAAGTATAGGTGCCGATGCCAAGCGGTCCTTCAACTCTTGAAAGGCCACCTCTTGCTCATCTCCCCATATCCAAGGTTGATCATTCCTTGTCAACATGGTTAATGGCTTGGCAATAGCACTGAAAGTCTTGACAAACTTTCTATAGTAATTACACAACTCCAAGAATGCACGTAGCCTCCTAATATCCCTTGGTCTAGGAATAGACATCACTACTTCAATTTTACTAGCTACCACCTCCAATCTACTTGGATATATCATGTGGCCTAAGTACTCGATGGGGTCAAAGTAGAATTTGCACTTACCAGGGTGCAACTTCAAACCGTGGAGCCTCAATCTAGCAAACACTTCCATCAAGTGTAGCCTATGTTGCCTTCGATTCGTGCTAAAGACAACGATGTCGTCAATGTAGCATCTCACGAAATCCAAGCCCGAGAATACTCGGTCCATAACCCTCTGGAATTCGGCAGGCGCATTCTTCAATCCAAATGGTAAGAATTTCCATTGGAACAACCGGTCCTTCCCATCTTTGTCAATGCCCCAGAACGCGGTCTCCTCCTTGTCTTCCCCTCTCAGTCCAATCTGGTGGTATCCAGAGCGCAAGTCCAACGTACTAAATACCTTGGCGTGACCAATAGCCTCAAAGTTCTCCTCCGGCGTTGGCATGGCATAACGATCCGACTTGGTAAATTTGTTAATCCTCCTATAGTCCCCGCACATCCTCTTCTCGGTCCAATTACCGTAGATATCTTTCTTGGATGGCATAACCGTCGCCGATGCATACTCGCAATCCGGTGGAGCCAACTCCACTAGCCCCGCAGCCACCAACTCCTCCGTACGAGCGCGTATCATCCTCCGTTCAATGTCGCTATACTTGTACGCCTTCCGGTATATTGGTGCTTTGTCCGTCAAATTGATATGTACTTCTTGTCCCTTCAATACTCCAAGATCGTCAAGACTAAAGGCAAAACAATCTAAGTACTCCCTGAGGAACTCATGTTCCTCTCTCTCAACTGCTCCATCCGCCAGGCCTACCATCGGTTTCCAAGTATCCTTGGTCACCGCCTCCTTCGGTTCCTTTGGAGCAGGATTCTCCTTCCTTGGTTGCTATTGGATGCCATGCGAAGGAGATTCCTCTCCTTCCACCTCCACCAAGCTTCCAAGTCCTTCCAATTGGCATAGTTTGCCAATTGTCTCCGTTTGGTGAGCTGTGTGTTCTCCCACGAACATATTCTCCACAGCCTCCTCCAAATCCTTCGTTTGGTGGATCAATTCCCTACTTCGGTTCCAATCCTTCACTCCATGAAGAAGATCCTCAGTCTTGGGTGTCGCGAAAAGGTTCGCGAAGCTCCACATATTCCATGGGTGAGGTGCCAAGGCCTTCTCGCCCCCAACCACTTTGCCTGTCACTCTGACAGAGACAAATGGTTCTCCGGCCGCCCGCAACTCATAAGACCCCATGTAACCAGTAAAACTAGAAGCCAACCGCTTCTATTCTGCCACTAGCAACGAAACGATCCACGTCAAGCAATTTAAGTCCATCGCTTGCCCAAGTAAAAATCGCCGTTGTTGCTCCGAGATCCCGGGCGCATCAGTAGTGCTCGTGGAAAATCCCATGGCTCTCTCCCGTTCATCCGCATTAGGCTCCACCATCTCTTGAGACAAGGAATCCCACACAAGACCCGGGCCGTTATCCTTAAAGGCATACGACCGAGCAAAACTAACCAACGTGGGCAATGCCCTACGTGGTTCTCCTTTGCGTTTAACGACCGCCAAAGGTGCTTGGTCGTCATGGTAAACGCGAATGGTCAACCCGTTTTGATGTCCAGCCATTGACAATCCTTGACATGGCCATCCCGCGATGACAAGGTCCACATGGCCAGCACGGTGAATATCCTCTGCTGAAAGCAAAGCAATATCACCAACAAGGGTAGAAAAGGAAGTCTTGATGGCACTAGTGGCCAACAAGTTTGGGAATTGGGTCCTCAATCGCCGTGAATGCCGCTTAGCCACGTGCCTTGCTGCCTCATCAACATCTACGTAGATGTAGCGTTTGACCTTCATCCCTGCTTGCAACACTGCCGCCAAGCCAGTTCCAATCCCTCCGAACAACTCCAACAACACAATGCCATCCTCTGGTACCTTCCAGTGAATGGTGGAAGTGTCTAGACGTGGGCCTAAGTCGTGGTCCACTAGAGAATCATCTTCCGCTTGTGGGAGTATCGAATGCTGCCATGCATCTTCCATGACCTGTGCTGCATCCTTCTGAAGTTTAGTCGTGGTCCTCCACGCTGCTTCTATGCCAGGTTGATACGTCTCTGTATCTCCACCACTTGTGTCACCCACTTGGGCATCCATCTCGTGAAGTGTAGGAGTATCCATCGAGAAAGTATCACAACCCTTGGGAAACCATGATGGTCTCACATCCATACCTCCTGAAAAGGCAAACATGTCTACAAGATTGCCAGTCAGAACTCGAATAAAACGAGCTGGCAGCTGAGCCTTCCGCCCATCTCCTGCTTGCCATCCTGGTCTATAACTTGCGGTTTCCTCCCAGAAATCCAAGGTGAACCCCATGGGGTATAGCACCGCCGAGCCCACCAAGACATCGTATGACTTGGCCTCCGTTACTATAGCTTTCACCTTCATAAAGCTTGCATCCTCGACATCATCTTCGTTGAGTCTTAAAATCAACTCCGCCTTCGTGATGCCCGAAGCATGCTCCGTACCCCCCATGGAAGTGCTAATTGTCCATGGACACGTCATCAAAGTGTCCCCAGTCAAACCCAACCCCTCACGGGCAAAAGCTCCCAACATCAATGGTTGAGCTCCTGAATCCAAAAGCACTCGTCAAGGAACAAATACCCTCCCTTTCGGCACAACAAGTTGGAAAATCCCCTGGGAGTTGTCAACCACCACCACACCAGGTGTAATGGATGACCTCTCAATTGCAGGTTTGGCGGCCATGGTCTTAACACGCATGGTTGCTGAAAGCAGCCCCTCCACGTTGTCCTCTTGACTATTATCCACCTCTCCCCCAACCACTTCCGTCTTCAACGCATTGACGCCCGTGGAGTCACTCGACTCACACATTTGAGCCGCCATCTTGAAGACCGCTGCTGCATTGAAGCCCTCTTGTGACATCGATTTAGCAGAAAATAGTGAAGCCTCACAAACCACGTTTGCCGCTTCTCTCACCACCGTATTAGATGGCTCTACAATCCCAACGCTAGGGCGAGTTGTTGGTACCTCCCGACGCGTTGGAGGCACCATGGAAGATGTTGGCACCATCTCCTCCAATGTGAAAGACTTTGGCAATCGAGCTTGCCGGTTGTCCTTTCCATGTTGAGGATCCAAGGTTGGACTTGCTCCACGTGGAACCTCCTTGGTCACCGGTGTTTGACTCCGCGTAAGGGCATAAGCCTCCCGTGAGCCATTCGTGATAGCAAGTGCCATGCCACTTAGCATATAGTCCCCGAATTCGTCATCATCGGGCCTAAATCCGCCCCTAGCATGAAAACTAGGAGTGACTTGGGACTTCTCACTGACTGAAGCAGCATTCGCGCTCATGGCCGTCATTTTGGCCTCCAACTCCGCGAATTTGGCCTTCCAACCTTTCTTGTCTCTTCCCGAAGACTTGGACTCCTTCTCCTTGTTGCTTGCCTTGGCTCCTTTGCCTCCAGAAGGCTTCAACTCGGGGTGAAGCTTCCAACACTTAGCCTCGGAATGCCCCTTGGCACCACAACCAGAGCAATAGCCACCGGTTTGAGGGTAGAGGACTTGCCTTCCTTGCAATCCTTCCTCAAATGCCCCGGTTTGCCACAACTAAAGCATAATGTTTCAGTGTCGGTGGCATAGGAGAGAACCGCAGCCTTGGCCACCTTCACCTTCTCAGGAATCTTCTCTTCACGTTTAAGAAATCCCATGGCCGCTTTCTCTTCCAATAAATTGATCTCAATTCTCTCAGAAGTCTCGAACACAAATCTCAAAGTCGGTGGCTCACCCAATCGCAATGCCTCATTACGAACTAAGGTCTTCAACTCCTTCTCTAGGATGTTGTACCAGTGTTGCACCGCTTGTTGCTCCGTGATTTCGTGAGTAGCAGAAATCAGTCTCCGCAATCTCGCATGAGCTTTCCGCAAGGACTCATCTCCTCCTCGCGCAAAAGACCTCGATGCCTTCATCTTATCCGCCCGTTGACCTTGATAGTCTCGACGGATCTGTGTGAAGAACACGGCTGTAGGGTTAAACGGAGGTGGAATAGTCACCATTTCCATCGGTTGGCTCAAGTCCTCGGCACTACTCGTGCCCTCCTCCTGCTTCCCCTTTCCCACACGTGATGGCACACTCAGTGCCCCGCCGAATACGTCCGCGTAATTCGGTGCATAGAAATCCCTCCATGCCAATATCTCCGTGAGATGAGCCGCCTCGAATTCTCCATAATCCGCTAACGGAGCTCCCTCTAGACATCCAAATAACGCCCTCCACACCATGTAAGGGTTGAAGTTGGGGTTGCGAGACTTCTCGAGTTCACACCACATGGTGAACTCCCTCTTGAAGTCATCTACTTCGATAGTGCCCGTGGCACCCGAAAACCATCGCACCCCCCGTTCTCCTCCTCCTCCATATGGTGAAGTCATCTCCTCCCAATCAAAAATTGATTGCAAAGGCTTTCTTGGTGGGGAACTTGCACTACGTGCCAAAGATTCTACCACAAACTCCCGTTCTTCTACTACCGGTTGGACCGTATCCTCCTCTTCCTTCAATTCAGTGGTAACTTCCTCCACCACTCGTTCACGAACCCCTACCGCAAATGGAGTGTTTCTCCGAGTGAAACCGGGCCCCTTCCACGTCTCCTGATTGAGAATTGGTTGGCTCAATCAAAGAAGCGCCATGCTTCATGAGTGCCCTTCTTCTCCGGAGCGTAGATAGTGGGTGGTACTTCCCAATCGAGTAGCTCTAAGGTGAGTGTGTCCCACACACTGCTGGCCCGCTCTCGCCACGTACCCACTTCCCACTGCCACGTAGTGTGAAAGACGAAACCTTCACTCTCAAACTCGGTGAAGATGAGGGAGAACGTGGGCAATTGGTTCCCTCGGCGGAAATCCACCACCTCCACGGTATACCTTGACCCAACGTTCTTTAGGACGACGGCCTTCTCTCCAACCACAAGATCCACGGCTTCAACTTGGCCTCGTGCACGACATAGAGGTGCTCGAACACCTTCCTTGGCCCGAAGCGCTCGGACTTTGCGCACCCCACCAAGTGAAGTCCAATACTTCACGGACTCTTCGCTTAGCACCTTTGTGCCTGGCTTCCGCAAGTCTTGAGTCCCGGTTCGAGACTTGGCTATGGGAGATAACTCAAAATCCCTACCACTAGAGCTTGCCGGGAAGATGAAGATTTAACTTGCAAATCTTGGACGCAAGTAATCAATTGACTAAGGGTCTCGGTGCTAATCTCTACCTTGGATGCACTAGACTCTTTTGATTCCTTCTTCCTTCCTCCACTATCCATGTCCCATATGCTCAATGCAACCCACTATTTTTACGTGGTTGTATTAAGTGGGCTCACAATCGATGTTAACCCTAGATTATGAGAATGCTAGAATTTCACTTCTTGTTCACTATCATATGCCACACTTAGCTCACGTGATGCAACACATCAACGGTGTGCACAACAATTTGATGAGAACACTCCAAAGTCTAGCCATACATGATCCCCATAATCCAAATTCCTAGCCGAAGTACAAAAGGAAAGCGACAATGTCACTTACCATCCCATACCTCTACTAGTCACTCCCCAAAGATGGCAAAGCACAAGAAAAAGGTGACTATGGCACCCAATATCCCACAACTCTTCCAATCACTCTCACAAGCAAATTGGCAAGGGTAAGAAGTCGGCAACAATGGTACCCACTATCCCACACCTTCACCTCTTATAAGAATGACGAAGAGCAAAAAGAAGGTGACTATGGCACCCGCTCTCCCGCACTTTCACCACTTACTAACAAGATGCAACATACAAACTTGTCACTCCCCCAAGCAACCGACTACCCCCTCCCAACGCGGGTCCGGATACGTTACCTTGTTGAAATAGTCTTGGGCCGCCGAATAGCTACCACTAGCTGCTCTTAAAGAAAACCCTAAGTCTAATCAAAGCCTTATAATGCCACATAAAAGTAGCTGGCTTTTCTCTAAAACCACAAAGTTCTAGGATAACACCCTAAAATTCTAAGTGATCAAAATCATTAGAAATGGGCAGCTCTTGCATTAAAATGTACACAAAGCTAACATGTGCTTAAGCATGTATCATTCCCACATGGAGACAAATGAACAACCTTGACACAATTGCAATGTGCAATTCCAACGAAATTTTGGCAACGCTTCCGCATCACCAAAAGCACCGCAAAAATTCAGACGACACTATAAGTGAATTCAATTGAGATTTAGGAAACCCCCAATTGTCAACCACTCACCCGGTTGCAATGAGCACCTCCACGCTTCACTAGACTTCCAAGTTTGGCACTGGTAATCTTTGTATCACTCCGGCGCTTTACATTGCTCTGCAGGTACCGAACTTCAATGGGGAAATGAACGAGACGTGGCATGAACGCGCACAGTAGCAGCACACCACTACTTCCTGCAAGAAACTAAAACTCTGCCGCTAGCGCCGCTGCAGTTCCTGCAACCGCTCTCGAACGCGCAGACCTTAACCTCGTCCTCCAGGAAGTTGTTGCGTCCGTCCTCCACCCAACGCCCAAGCTTCATCACCTATAGTAACTCCACCAGCAGCGAGCCACCAGATCGTCGTTCGACTCCGGCTCAGTTTGGCAACTCTTCACAATGTGTCCCCACTCTATCAAAGAAGAGGACTCCTGTACACCAAGTATTCTCTGCAGCTGAAGACTGCTCGAGCTCAGTACTATATGGGCCAAGTCGTCCTTCTATACCTGGAAGCGGTGCACGCACTCCTCTAAAGTCTGGTACACCTTCCCCTGCTTCTTTGCCCACGCCGAGAACCGGTCTAAGGGCACCACTTGGTCTCTACCAATCCTCGTGGGTGTGCCGACAGTGCTTCCTGGTGAATACACACACGTACACGGACAAAGCTACTCCGATTTAGCCTTGCACTTGTGACGTCATAGTTTCGGCGGCTCTTGTTGGACCCGCACTCACTACCCCTCCACGTCCCGTGTTGGCACGAAGCCGGAAGTCCTTGATGCGCTGCACTGCCGTATTAGGGTCGTACTCCGTTTTCTTCCCTCTCAGTTTCTGAATCTTCAAGTACCTCTTCGCCCTTGTCCTGTCACGCTTCAAGAGCAATGCGGCCTCGTCAGTCTTGGGCTTGGCACTCTTGACGGGCACCTACTGTTGCTCCTTCTCCACGTCGAGAACCTCAGACTCTAAGAGCTCCGCCACAGCGCAGACGTGCGCCCTGCTACCACCGCCGACCTCCGTCCAACTCCAGAATCTGCTCCTGGATCGCCGTCTGCTTCTTCTCGTTACCGCACGCCTCTCACGCCAGGACCACCTTCTTGTGCAGCATGACGTCCTCCGGCGCGAGCTCCCCCGCCCGCGCTTGTTCTCCGGCGTGCACCACACGACTCCTCGAACTGTTGCACGATAGAACACCAGGTTCAAGTCGTCCAGCTCCGGCAGCGTTCACTTGGTTGACCCTGCCTAGCACTCGTAGAGTTCTAGCACGCGCCGCCAATTCTCTCGCCCGACGCTGCCCAACACCACCGCGAGATCCTCGTTTTCCAGTTGCTCGGGCCAGCTCTCCAACACGTCCGCCACAGGACGGGCGAGATCCAGGTCACAAATGGCGATGGCGAGACGCTGAACTCGCTCCTTCTAAGGATTTCTTGCGCACTCCATGCACACTCTCCGTGCTTCCCCTGATCACAGAAAACTCTAGTGCGAATGTAGGAGTTTTGAACAACGCCCACAAAACCCTAGTAGATGTATAATAATGTTGCGGCCACACCCATTTCCACAACATGATCTTTCTCAAGTAATAAATAAGTGATAAACACTCACAAATCACAATAAGTTGAGTCCATGCCACTCTTCAAGAGTGAAAACATGATATGGATAAGGCTAACGATGTGCAACACGCACACACCCTCACCTCATCACGTGGGAGACTCAACTTGAGAAAGATGAGTCTCCCTCAACCACACGTGGAGGTGAGCAAAGCTAGTATGTGAGCGGGGAGCAAGGAGCAGGGAGCAAGGAGCAGGGAAAATGGAAGCAAAGAGCACGAATTTTGTAGTTATCGTTTTGGTTGGATTGGAAATAAACCCAAAGCACCAAATCAATATAGGTGGATTTGTTCGCGGAGAAAGATTGTTTATATGAATGCCACTATATTATTGTCACGATTGCTTACACTCTTGCTTCCTAACTTCTCTTAACAATTTCTATCACTCAATCACTCTCTCTTGCATCACTCTAAACCTAACATTTCCAATTCTCTTCCTTCATGATCTCATAATCATGTCAATTTCTCTTTTCTTCACTGTAATCACAGTACAGTATACTCAATAATGCGTGATTATCTTCCCGTAATCACTTTCAACAACCAATTCTTTCACAGAGATTACAATCTCTTCACTTTCATAATTCCATTCTCTAACTTTTCCATCTTCACAATTCTCACACAATGTTCATAAACTTCATCTCCAATCACACAATCACAGTTCTTTAACTCCAATTCCATTCATACTTAATCTTAATCACAATTCTACAAAAGAAAATAACAAAATCCAAAGAAACAAAGAGGTAGCACCAAGCTTGCCCCGGCTTACGACTATCACAGTCTGGCCTCGAATCCATCTTCCGCAAAGTCTTTATCCAAAAACTGAACCTAACTTCCAGATTCCAAACTTCACATTTGCTTCTTAACCAACTTTTCACGTAACTTCCCAATCTTACTACTGAACTATAAAACTAACTTGCTAACTTCCGAAACTAACCAATTCTAATCCGCATGTGAACACAAAAACTAATTACACATTCTACATAGTCCCACTTCTAACTGTGCAGCGCCCTCGCAAACACTAAACCAATTCTAAACCTCAAATGGTGTATTGGCGTTGTTAGAAATCACAGACTTGTCCTTCGGCGTCCTGACCTCCTCCTCTTCATCACCTTCATCGGCATCGGTGTTCGACTGGTCCCCTTGTAACTGCTCTGTCAGATCTTCATTCAGCTCACCCAATATTCTTACCTGAGCTTCAAGAAGAGTGATCTGCTTCTCCTTGTCCTCCAATATCTTCTGCAATTCTGCGTGCTGAGTCGATACTGGCTCGGAATTGGTTGTCACGGGAACCAATTCCTGCGAAGAAATCGCACAGACCATAGCTCCCTCCAAAGAATTGACCTTGGTCTTCAATTCTTCGTTCTCCTTTTGCAACTGGTCCCGCAATGCCTCCCAATCTGCTTCCGATTTTCCTCTTGCAACCGCCAAATCGGTCACCTTTTGCTTCTCCTCCATCCACTTCTCCTTGAGCGCCTTGTGTTCTTCATCATTGATTAACTCCAGGGCCTTGAGAGTCTGGCGCTCCTCAGCCCATTCTGATTCCTTCTTCTTCAATGTGCTTGCCAATCTCCCACCCTTGAGAGTATCTTCCGCCACTGTCCTCTCCAATTCTCCAATTCTAACTTTATACCCCTCAATCTCTCCCATCCTTAGTTCTAACTCTCTCTTCAATCTCGATTCACTATCCAATTTGGTCACTGTCATCTGAAACTGGGTGAGCTGAGCTAAAATTACTTCCTTCAATCCTCCTGTCTGTTGCTCACTCCCTAATGGACCAATTCTCTGATACAGCTCTACCGAAACTGGGGTTGCCGTAGACGTGCTTCCCAATTGACGACCCAATAATTGCAACTGGGGACCAATCTCACGCTGTTCACTCCCTACTGCCCTACGACACTCTGCCATACCTGGTGCAGCTTCCACACACCGAATTGGTACGGAAATTGGTTGCTTCTTCTTCTCCTTGATCGACACCTCCACCACTTCCACGTTCTTCTTGAGCGCCTCCTGCCTCAGGCCAAACTTGATGGCTTCGCTCACATAGTTGGCGCACAGCAACGTCGTCACCTTCCCCATCTTCCTTTTCGCTTCCAGCTCCGCGTGGATCCTTGTCGCCACATACGCTGCCCAGTTGAACACCATGCCTTCCAACGTCGCCACCGTCGAAAGCAGCAACTTCTTCGCCATGTACGTCGAGTGTCGGTTCAGCGCCAACCTCTTCTGCACGAAGCGCATCCATTCACCCAGCTCCGGCGTAAGAGCTTCTCCTGTCTTCCATCCTTGGCCCTTCTCGAACGCCTTTTCTCCTGACTTGAAGTAACTGCCAGGTACAAAATCCGACTCCAAATCGCCAGACACCGGCAGCTCACCCAACGGAAGATACAACACCTTGTTAAGCACTGTCTCGTCTATACCAATAATCTTCCCCTTCACTACACTCGACCCATCCGCAAGATCGTAATTCTTCAAGTACTCTGCTAACGAATCTACGTCAATCGGTGGCAAGTTCTGCGACAACCGAATGAAACCGTGCATGTGCGCCTCACGAAAACACTGCTGCTTCTCCTTCGACCAACAAACCTCTAACCGAATAGGCTCCATATTCGTGACAATAATACACTCTAACGGTGGCAGATCTTCCTTACGCCTCACATTGCGCTGTCTCTCCTCCCTATTGGACTGTCTCTTGCTACGCTCCATCGCCATTACTCACAAAGACAAGTTTACTCACTCAACGATTCTCTCAAACACTCCAACACACTACAATTCATGCAAACTCACAATGTTTACAAGAGTCCCACTTCTGGCTTCTACAATGGTCTTTCTTCTTCCCTCTCACGATACCTCATAATGAACTGACCTACTCCATTAACTTTGACAGCTTACATTACCCTAATTGTCTCTATTCCCATCATTACCACTTCTTTCACTCACCTCACACGTACTAATCCATCATCACAACTAAACTACCTACCTCCCTTTTTAACTAAACCCGTCTCGGGTTTTTTAATGTTCTATGATTATTTGAAGTCCAATTCTGACTACGTATTATAAAGCCGTAACCGATTGCCATTAATACGAGTAGTAAATTTAGTGCCCGTAAAATCTTCCAATTGCACTGAACCATTGGGAAATCCTTCAATAACGCGATATGGGCCATGCCAACGAACTTGAAATTTGCCTGGAAAATTTTTAAAACGACTATCATAAAGTAATACTAAATCATTGGGCATAAAAGACTTTGGCCGTAATTTACTATCATAATAATGCTTTCGCCTCTTTTGAGTAGTTTCCATTGTAAATAAAGCATTCGCACGAATTTCATCCAATTGTTCCAATTTCATTAACCGGTGTTCCAATGATTCGGAATCCCCTAATCGATTATCAATAGCGATTCGTAAACTGGACACTTCCAATTCTATTGGTAAAATTGCTTCTTGTCCATAAACTAATTGAAAAGGTGTAGCATGGGTAGTAATTTTAAATGCAGTACGGTACGCCCAGAGAGCAGCAAACAATTTGATATCCCAATCTGTACCCGCTCCTGAAATTGTCTTCGTTAAAATCTTGCATAGAATACCGTTGGTCTTCTCGGTTTGTCCATTTGCTCTTGGATGATACGGAGTAGTTTTTCGATGTTTAATCTCATATTTTGCTATTAATGCTTCAATAGTACTATTTATAAAATGAGTCCCACGATCACTAACCAAATCCTTTGGACATCCAAAACGAGTAATAATATTTCCATATAAAAATGTAGCCACCGTACTGGCATTATCAGTCTTTGTTGCAGAAGCTTCAGCCCATTTTGTAACATAATCAGTGGCTACCAATATATAACGTTTTTGTCCAATCCGCGAAGCAGGTGCAATTGGGCCCACAAAATCAATACCCCATTTTTCAAACGGTGCTTGGGCAAGAATTGGTACTAATGGCATGGCTGAAGTACCGGTTGGCCGTCCAATTCTCTGACATGGATCACAGCGTCTTACAAATTGGTGCGCATCCGCGAATAATGTTGGCCACCAATAGCCAGCCTGTAAAGCCTTCCGTGCAGTACTGTCTCCAGCAAAATGCCCACCATAGCTATCCAAGTGACAGCCTTCCAATATAGTACAAACTTCATGTTGATAAATACAACGGCGTAAAATTCCATCCTTTCCTTGCTTATATAAAGCTTCGCCAATCATTGTGTATGGTGCACTCTTTAAAATAAGACGGCGTTTAAGTTTCTCCGTAAAATGTGAAGGAAACGTTTGAAATGTTAAATACTGGAGCAACTCACTATATTCCTCAGAAATTACATCCACTGCAAATAATTGGGCATCAGGTAACGCATCGTCAATTGGTTCATTTCCCAATACATTGGTTAAACGAGATAAATGATCTGCATTGGCATGAGCCTTCCCAGGGCGTACATTGATAGTGAAATCAAATTCTTGTAATAACAACATCCATCTCGCAATACGTCCACTCAACTGAGGTTTATTAATCATATACTTGAGAGCATCATGGTCCACATGAAATACAAATTTATATCCAAGCAAATAATGTCGAAACTTTTGTACAGAATAAATCATTCCCAATGCTTCTCGTTCAGTCGTAGTGTGATTGCGTTCTGCGACAACCAATTGACGACTAGCATAGTAAATTGGATGATCAAATCCCCTGACATCTTTTTGGCTTAAAATAGAACCAATAGCTACACTGGACGCATCCACATAAACATGAAATGGGGTTTTCCAGCACGGTGTCACCAGAATTGGTGCACTGGCCAATTTTTGTTTTAACGTTTCGAAAGCTACTGTACATTCTTTAGTCCAAATTGGACTAGTACCATCGTTTGGAGGTTTCTTTAGAAGATTGGTTAATGGCTGGCAGATAAGTGCAAATGAATGGATAAATCTCCGATAATAACTAACATGGCCAACAAAACCACGGACTCCCGTTACTGTATCCGGTTGTGGTAAATTTAATATAAGCTTAACTTTATCAGGGTCCGCAGCAATACCAGCAGTTGAAACTATGTGGCCCAATAATTTACCAGAGGGTACCCCGAATTGACATTTATCCGTATTTAGAGAGATGCCATATTTTGCGCATTGTTCTAAACACTTTCCCAAACATTCCAAATGTCTTGCTCTGGTACTAAATGTACAAAAATCATCTAAAAATATCTCCATAGAAATTCTCAAATACTCTTGAAATGCTTGTGTCATCACCCGTTGAAACGTGGCAGGTGCATTACAAAGTCCAAATGGCATTACTTTGTACGCAAACGTTCCCCAATCCGTTGAAAAAGTAGTCTTCAATTGATCTTCTTTAGCAATTTTCACCTGATTATAACCGGAAAATCCATCTAAAAACGAGTAACATTCATGTCCAGCTACAGCATCTAATATACTATCTGTAAACGGTAATGGAAAATAGTCCTTCTTAGTTGCCGCATTCAATTTCCGAAAGTCTTGACAAATACGAATTTTCCCGTTTTTCTTTGGAACCATAACAATTGGTGAAACCCATTCGCTATAGGGTACTGGGTATATAAATCCCACATTCAGTAACTTATCCAATTCTTCTTTAACCAATAACGAATATTTCGGATTAAGTCGGTGTTGCCTTTGACGAACTGGTACAGCATTATCTTCCAATATAATTCGGTGTTCACAGACTTCGGCGGGAATACCCTTTAAATCCGCATAAGACCAGGCAAATGCTGACTTATGCCTCATAAAATAGGAATGCCAAATTGTTTTTTCTTCACCCGTTATACCATCATAAATTCGAATATTTTTGGGATCAATCTCATTACCCAAATTCATGGATTGACACTTTGGAGTTTTAAAAACTTCTTGAATAACCTTATGCTCGGTATCCGATTCTTTCATAAAATCAGACAAATTAGAACTTTCCAGTTCAGGTTCCATAGCACTTACTTGATGAACTTCATGGGGATTCATCCATTGTACAATCATATGATCAGAATCATCATTTGCAGCTGGATCAACTAAATATTCACCCAATCCGGTGCATTGATAATTAACGGGATTACATTCTACACTGATCGGTTTATCAATATGGATGCAATTGAAATCTTCCAGTATATCTTCTAACGATTCATCTTCACAGTCGGACGTGAATTCAAAATTATCAACCTGTGTTTCCCCATGATATTGAACTGGATACATCTGAAGTACAATTTTATCTTTCCCGGCCCCAATTGTCAATGTGCCTCTACCCCAATCATTACGAGCTTTTGCTTGATATAACCATGGCCTCCCCAACAGAACTAGATAAGACAATATGGAACTTTGCACTCTGAATACAATGTAATCAATTTTGTAAGTAATGCCGGCAATAACGGTATCAATTCCCCTTAGTGTACCCATAGGTTTAACTCGACTGGAATCTGCCATTCGCAATACTACTGTTGTAGGTAACAATTGGTCCAAACCCAATTCATCCATTGTATCAGCGTTCATCAAATTTACACTAGAACCACCATCAACTTGTACACCTGGAACTAACACACCGTCAATAGAAACATCAATGGTTGGAGCTCCTGGATCGGGATTCAAACTGACCTCTCTAATTTCCTTATTACGAGATCGGCGTCGAATTAACGACGAGTTTAATGTAGTACGACAATCCGGTGCAATTGCCAACAATTGTTTCATGGAAATTGTAGGTTGAATTGTACTTAAGTCCTTTAAAATATCATACGGTTCCAGATTGGTTGTAATACCCAATGCTCGTTTCTTCTTTCCCATTTTGGTTTCCATTATTGGTAAATTGATCTTTCTACTTGGTTCCTTAACTGGTTTCGGCGAAACCAGTAACATTGGTTCTTTCAATACATAAGATTGGTTTGGCAACTGGGACAATATTGGTTTTTTCGAGAATTGGTGATCGACCCAATATAGTAGTTGGTTTGGGATGAATATTCACCCCTGTTACTGGAATGGATTCACCATTCTGAATTGGTATTGGTTGATCTTCATCTATTGGTTTCTCCAATATTGGATTGGATTCGATATTTTTCTGTTGATTCCTTGTAAGTACGGCTTGGACGACTTCTACTCTATGCACTGGTGATTCCTGATTAGTTTTAGGGTTCTCTTCCACAATTTGTACTGTAGTTGGTACCTGCTGATCCCTGTTATTGGGATTAAATGGAGCATTACATTGGAAATATTGGTGACCAGATTGCTTACAATTTCCGCAAACTGGTGCATAATCTTCTATAAATTTTGGATTTGGGCAATCACTGGCATAATGCCCCAACTGCCAACATCGAAAACAACGAACTATCTTTCTTCGTGTACCACCTGGCATATTGGGTGTTTCAACGGGTATATAACGACTAGGCTGATTCCATGTAGCTTCAGTAAAAGATCCTGGTTGTCCAGTCGCAACAAATGTTGTATTGGGCTGTTGATTTCGCATAGCTTGGAAATTGCCTTGTTGGTTGTTGCTACAATTTTGCATATTGGGTCCATAATTTGGGTTAAAATTTGGATTTTGAAAATTTCCACCACCTCTATTTTGTCGATTGGAACGATTACCGTCCCAATTTCCCATATTTCCAGTTTGCACTTGATTAACATCCCATTGAGTCGGTTGAATCATTGTCTGAGCGCCAAATTGCGGTTGACCATTTAAATACCAACATTTAACGGTAGGATGTTTTCCACCGCAACACTTGCAATGTACTCCAGTTTGTCGTGGTGACGGACATTCCGTATCAAAATGACCCTGCCCTTTACAATTATTACACCATACATTGGGTCTTGTATTGGTAGGCTTTTGCCGTTTTTCTTTTTCTTTGGCCATATTAACTGCCAATTCTTCCATTTTCTTTGTAAGATTTAATAATAACGTCTCATTCGAATTTGGTGCAGCATTTGAAATTGGTAATTCATGTGGGGGATAAGTCAATGCCAAAGCATACGGTACTACTGCTGTGGGCGGTACTGATTGCAACGGCGTTGCATTGATCACTCTTTGTAAATTGGTAGCCCCTTGAGCCGCATTCACAGCCCATGGATAACTTCCTATTAATGCATTTCCTCTTTGTACTTGTGGATTCACCAAATTGGGAATCAATGTAGGGCCTACAGGTAACAATTGATCATAATGACATTCTTCCCAAATCTTTGCACGTTCTAAAGATGCTCCTACGGTGGCTGGTTGAGCCTCCTTTACAAACATTTTCAATTCCTGTGGATTCAAACCATTCGTTATTATTGACAATATAAATGACTCCGGCATTTGATTATTCGGCCATTTGCGAAGTATATCTGCAACTCTCCCATAATAAGACTGGACTGGTTTGCCTAAAAACATTCTGCTTGTCATTAAACTTTCTCGGAGACGATTTTCAAATCCAATTGGCCTAAAATGCATTAGAAAAGCGTTTTTTAAAGCTTCCCAATTTGGAAACTGACCAACTGTTTGACGATTATACCATTCAAATGCCGTATCTTTTAACGTGGCAGGAAACCATCTCAGCCATATATCCTCAGTTCTTCCATTATTGGCTACACAAGCTGTCAAAAATTGAGACAAATGATGATCTGGATCTGAACCTGGCCAACCACTAAATGTTGGCAATGGTGCAACACTGGTGGTGCGATCTCCTACTGCTTCCATTGCTACCGCAATCGGGACTTCAAGTGCCGCTTCAGCCATTGGTTGTATTATTGGTTTTCTTGCAATATCTACTCGAATACTTCCTCTTCCTTTACTTCTGGTTTTATTTAAACCTTCGTCTGAAGAACTATCACTTGTTTCCAATCCTTCTGGACTCTTACTACGTCCACTTCTCGAACACGAAAATGATGTCACTCTCCTAAGTTTTTCTCGTTGAGTTCTTTCCCTTAATTTTCGTAACGACTCCCTTGAGCACAATCTATCGTATCTTTCTTTAATCTGTCGATTCCTTCTTTGTAAATTGTCTTCATTATCACTACTCATAATCCTTCATTTCTTCCATACATAATCTATAACACGCCACTTTATACTCCATAAAATTATAACCGAAGACCGATTCTTATAATATATTTTTATTTATATTTTCTTTTAAACAATTCTTAACTTTTCATAATAATATCCATCCCCGGCAGCGGCGCCAAAATGTAGTTATCGTTTTGGTTGGATTGGAAATAAACCCAAAGCACCAAATCAGTATAGGTGGATTCGTTCGCGGGGAAAGATTGTTTATATGAATGCCACTATGTTATTGTCACGATTGCTTACACTCTTGCTTCCTAACTTCTCTTAACAATTTCTATCACTCAATCACTCTCTCTTGCATCACTCTAAACCTAACATTTCCAATTCTCTTCCTTCATGATCTCATAATCATGTCAATTTCTCTTTTCTTCACTGTAATCACAGTACAGTATACTCAATAATGCGTGATTATCTTCCCGTAATCACTTTCAACAACCAATTCTTTCACAGAGATTACAATCTCTTCACTTTCATAATTCCATTCTCTAACTTTTCCATCTTCACAATTCTCACACAATGTTCATAAACTTCATCTCCAATCACACAATCACAGTTCTTTAACTCCAATTCCATTCATACTTAATCTTAATCACAATTCTACAAAAGAAAATAACAAAATCCAAAGAAACAAAGAGGTAGCACCAAGCTTGCCCCGGCTTACGACTATCACAGTCTGGCCTCGAATCCATCTTCCGCAAAGTCTTTATCCAAAAACTGAACCTAACTTCCAGATTCCAAACATCACATTTGCTTCTTAACCAACTTTTCACGTAACTTCCCAATCTTACTACTGAACTATAAAACTAACTTGCTAACTTCCGAAACTAACCAATTCTAATCCGCATGTGAACACAAAAACTAATTACACATTCTACAAATTTGCAAAAATCTCTATTGAGATTTTAAAAATTCGGTTGTTAAAATATAAAAATCATATAACTTATATTTCTTTAAAAATTAGCAAAAAGATGCCTATGACCGTGTACCACAGGGGGTCCTAAACCGCGAATAATATATGGATTTGCACATTAAGAGACGTTGAATCTGGTTTGGAAAAATTCAAAATTTCAAAAGTTTGAGGGGATTGGAATTTATTATTCACTACTTTATTTTTTTACTCAATTGGTGAAAAGATAAAATTATAAACTTGAATAAGTCGCACATAAGCTACGGAAGATTTCAATAAGTCGCACAGTCGCACATAAGCTACGAAAGATTTCAAAAACTTGGTAGTGGCCCTTTTCGTCGCACTCCATATTCAAATATAACCCAACAAACTTAATACACAATTTCAAACCCTACAGTATAAAGGAAACTACAAATTACTTTCTACATCATGGTGATACGTGGCATAAAACCCCAGTTTCTAGAACACGCTTCACTTCATTGAAGCTAAAGCTCGGGGCATGCATAAACACATCAATTGCGGAATCCAAACTACAGATAATAGTAAAGATGTAGTAAAGATGCTTGCATTGGGTCCATTGTCCTCGTTTTCCTAAAGACTTTGTCAACATCTCTTTGAAGTATGGACATGAACAATCTGGAAATGAACCTACAGTGATCAGGTACTGTTGAGAATTGGGAACTATACCGGATTCTAGAGTAACGATGCATCCAAATCCTAGATGAGGTACCATGGTCACTTGATGAATGCGACACTTGAGGGTGACAGCTGATGCACAATTGTTGAGATGTTTTGTTGTAGGAGCCCTCATATTCCTGCGAATACTCTTTCCAGATGTGATCTTAGGATATTCATCAGGGGAATCCATAGTAGGATGAAAACTCATATCAAGGGTAGGACCTTGACTACCAAAAAGTCGTCTTGGAGACATCGCCACACGCTGAGGTAGTTGAAAACCTGCATTCTCGAGTGCCAAAATTTCTTTCTTCGAAAGATTAGTTCCAATTTGAACTGGCAAGACACTTGGAACATCAGGTTTCGAGAGGACCCACTTGCGTCTGGTGTCCTTCACACAACGCTCGATGTCGTCATTGCAGAAGAAGAATTGCATGCGCTCGACCTTGTTCTTCTTATAATTGTCCATCATTCCAACATAGGTAGGAGCAGGAGTGCTTTTGTTGTTTTGCACAATTCTTGCAATACACTTCCTCTTGGTAACTGCCTGTAATGCAAAACATGCTTTTGCAGAAGTCTTTGGCAATCTAGCAATGTGCCATTGCGACTTATTGCATACAGTCTCCTGAACGGCAGTAGTATGGCTTGAAAGAGATCTCAATGGAGATTGAATCACCTCTGCTGCCATGGAAACGGTTTCTTCTTCAGGTACGGAAGAAAGAAACTCCTCGTGAACATTACTCATACTAGGTGCACCCGTACGAGCTCTGGATGTTGTGGTATTGATTCTTGGATAGGAATAGTTTACCTTGTCAGGCCGATGGGACTCGTGCTCGTCACCTAAAGGCATGTCGGGCTTGCGTTTTTGACTACCAAATACTTCTTCTCCTTCCATGTGGGGATGACGAGTGCAAAATTCATCAGCTCCAGGCATTTTTGCTATTGCCTCGTTGAGAACCTTGGGGTTTCCAGAGCGAGAGACAGAGCGTTGGGCAACCCTTAATAGCAACTCCTCCTTTCCAGGCCCATTGCCTCCACGTTCCCCTTTAAGAAACTGATAATACTTTACCACTTGCATAAATGCCCTAACAAAGTCATCCACAGTGGCCACATACAAGTCATTTCCTCGATTTCCGGATTGTTGGAGCCATTTGTTGTGGACTGTCTCTGCAAGATTGCATGAGGGCATCTCGGCAAGCTCAGCCTCATTAAGATTCTACACACATGCCATGGAATGAAGGAACAAAGGTGTTATTCAACAAATAACATGGAAATTGATGAGTACGAATATTTTGGCACATAAATGAATGGTTTCATAAAACATGTATACGGCTTTCGCTTACCAATTGCATAAAGCCACCCCACTGGCGGTATCGAAAATGCCAAAATGCTAGCCACAGCTCCAAACGACTCAAGCTCTCCCCCGTTGCGGCACCTGAAGAATGCCACCATCCTACGATGGCGTGGTAGCGAGTTTCGGCCTCATTAAATGTTGTTGCATTCTTATATTGCTTGCAAAGCTGTCGATGTTGATCTTGGAGGTCAGCCCTGATGTCGGCCTTTGTATGCTTCTCAAGAGATTGGGTCCAATGGAAGACGCATGTTCATTCTTGATTGGCCATTGGGATGGATGCATCGCCACTTCCATAGATGACCCGCACTGCATTCCAATTTGCTTGCGCGCTATCAGCCATGAATCCTTTGAACTTAGGATCCGGTATGTCATGCCTAGCTGCTACTGCATTTAGATTCTTCCAAAAAATGCATTGAGCAGCGGCATCCTCAGACTGCATATCACAAACCGCCATAGTCATAACCCTACACAAAGTTGAGTCGTACACATGGCAAGCCATCGTGGTCCACTGCTTTACACGCTTGACATGGTCAAACATCAACCATGCGTCTTCGAGGTCGCCGGTGGGCTGCATTCGTCTTACCAAGTCAACTCTACTTCCTGGCCCCACTTCAGACATCTTGAAGACAAATACCTTATCTGAATCAGATCCTTGGCCCGGAAATTTATTTTCCTGAATGAAAGCCCAATTGCTGCAACCCCTCAATTTTGTGATACTATCCATGATGCCATACCGCCGTAGGTACTTGAAACTTGTGACCTGATTTCGAATACTAGGTGAACTGATGGACTTGCACATATCCAAAACAGGTACTAACTCCTCTAGGTTCAAGGTCTTCGACGGAACATCTTCAGGTCGTAGAAGAAGCTCTCCAAGAATATCTTTACTTGCCTCCAAAACAATTGCAGAGGTAGTAGCATTTGGGGTCCTTTCAACATGCTCCCCAAGAAGGGCATTGGTCCTCTCAATCAACTCCCTATAGTCACCAACTTTGACAGGATGTCTATGAACCCCTAAATGCACACATGCGCGAGTCATAATTGAACTGCCAAACACATAGTATATTCTAGAATCGCAGCTAGCAAGGCAAGAAGGGGGTGTCTTACAAATCTTACAAACCAGTGATGAACCGTTCGGTGGAAGACAACCAACCCCAAACTTTGCCGAAGTCGAGCCCTCCCACTCCGTACTGTTGATGGAAGATGTTCGATGGACACGAGTCAAGTAGGCACAATTGCGGTTATTGCATTGGAGATGGCCCACACAACTGGATGTGCGAAATGTCACTCCCCCGTCATTTTAGATATGCGAGGTAATTGTCTTTGTCCAAGCGTGGCCGTCGTATCGCTTGTCCATTCCTGTCATCAACTTCGCTTGCGAGAGCATTCCAGAGGCTTGGACGGGAGGTAATTCAAAAATGACATCCTCATTGAAATCAGGGGGTAGACTATGTACTCTTTGAATACAAACAATACTATAGTCAAGCTTCTTGAGCATGTTTCTAGATCCTTTTCCATCACGTAACTACTTTAGTGAGTCAATAATACTAACAGAGTCACTAAAGCTCGCAGGAAAAGATCCACTTCTACCCGAGATGCGATCAACCGATGAATCTGGCCTAGAGCAATCAACGATGGTACGCGACAAAGGAATCTTACGAGCAGGAGAATCAATATCGGAGTCATCACTTATGATAGTGACAAAGTTAGAATCAAGCTCAACCTTTACTTCAGAGAGTATGGGAGCATTTGAACAATGAGGAGTACCGTCCTCTGCGGATGGGTTCTCAGCAATGTAACTTACACCATAGACTCTGAATCTACCCGGCTTAAGCAACCACTGCTTCTCATTATCAATATATGTATGATGCTGACCTAGCGTATGAGTAATGCGTCCAGAAGAACCATCAAACATTTCTTCGTCGAGATACAAAGAGTCTGCTTTCAAATGAAATCTCAGGCTCAATTGTGACGCAGAAATATGAGCAAATCCATCTTCAGAGAGAGGGATTGTGAAAGGCAAACTATCAGGAGAAGCGCGTATGACAGCCATAGTGTAGTGACACTCATCTATCTCCTTTGCGGCCATTCCGCCAGAGGTACTATCACACAATTGCAATCTGGAAAGGACTCTAGAAGTCAATGTCAATGAATATATTCAGTGCATATGAGAGGAAGTAAATCTGAAAGAGATCAAACGATTGAATTGACCACAAAGTAAATCAACAGCTGTGATGCAAGAGATTGATGAGGTGGCAAATCGTAAGCCAGTAATGAATATTATTGGTTCCTAAATCTGTAGTATAGTAGGACTTGGTGACAAAGAATTGAAAGATATCTATGAAATAGATCTCTGGGCCTGATTGGAGGCTAGTGAAGCAATTCTATTGGGATAATCGACAAGATTGACAGCTTTGCCAGTGCACTGAATGGTCAATAATAGACAAATAACTGAGACTGGACGCCGTCACCGATGTCAGTGATAGTCAAAATAGGATAGTACTCGTGTACAATATAGAGTGTATTGTTAGTCGAATTCCATTTTTGATGACTGTTAAAGCACGCTGAGTACATCGAGATGAGAATTGAACGAACAGTTACACAATAGTACAGATTCATCATCCCTATCGGTAGTCTCCATAAAAGGACCCGCAGTTGTGGTGTTTCAATGGAGAGTGATGAGATGGTGATTGTGATCATGTTGGTAGGTGTCTAAGTAGGTGATTGAAAATATATGTACTCAGAGGGGTTCGGTATTCTCTAGTTCAAATGCTAAATGGGCAGTTTAGGTCGCCATCAGCACGAGGTAGAAGAGGAAGAAGGAAGACCGGATTCAGATTTTCCAGTAGAAAGACCATAACTAGATATAGATTGCAAAAAGAACTGAAGTTGAGGGAAGATCAGGGAGGTAGAGAATGTTCAAAGGGGTCAAGCACAAGTGAAGGAAGTAAAAGGAATTATGAGAGCAATGGAGATGACGGTGGAGCTTCTGAAACCAATATATCAAATCTGATGTCTACGGTGAAGGAGTTGAGATTTAAATCAAGTGCATCGGAAGAAAGTCACGGATCCCAACATATCGCACTGGCTGAGGTAGGTTTTGTCGATTGCCTTGTACTTTTGGAATTATTTCATTGTTTATTGAGAATTATACTGTACAAATCTAATGATTTGCATTGGTGCACCATTTTGCTAAATGGACTTCAATTTAGAGAATTGAAGAAGTAACAACACTATAAACATTGATAAGAAGTTGAATATGTTCATTCCATTTTGCAACTAGATTACAAGAAACTGAGAGGGTGGCCTTACTGAATATGGAGGCTGGCAATAAATATACTAGATAATACTAGATAATACAATAACCTTAGCGCACATTTGTCCATTGTCCTTATTCATTAACTGCTTCATTGACCAAGAAGATTAAGTAAATTAAACTAAAATACGCATAACACCATAGATCCATGGTCGAGTATAATAATTTTGATTCCGACTCATAATTTATGAATCATCAGAATAACATAATATATGATAATCATCAGTATGGACTTATCAAAATTTGGACGGGAAGTCAAATATTCAGCTCTACAGGATCTAAAAGAATACTAAAAGATTACTATTCGTTACTACTGCGGGTTAATGAGGATGCATTTCAGTTTGCAACGCACCAATCTTCAAAATAACAGGTACTTGAGGGCCTACGAATTCATTAAGATTCGTACCTGCTGAATGTAGTACGAATATTGAAATGAATGGTCATCATCCTCTCGAGCCGGAAACCCTTGGCCAGGCTATATGCTCTTTCCCAGAGGTCGCAAGCAGCTTCATCTATTCTTCTGTTTTCGGATCAGGTGGTCTTATGGTCGTTCAGTTTCCACGTAGGGTTTGTTCTTTGCTGTGCTGACGAAATGAACTGAGATTTCTGTGACTCTTTCCCAGAATGAAGCTCACGCACGTTTGGATTGGTGGGGATACAGGAGTGTGGTCACCGTAAACGCGGCGACCGGGCAGCAACGCATATTGACAACCAGGACTTTGCAATCAGGATCGGCGGTTTCCGCAAGGTACAATATCTAACAAACATTGAATCACATGTTGTATTCAAGATTCACAATTCTGATTCTAGGGTTTGATCAGGCTATGTTCATTTGTTCACTGAATTTTGCGTTAGGGGACGTGCTATCACTTGGGAGCCGCTGGGCGTGAATGGGTCGTCGATTAGGTTAAACTATTTCCTGCGTCGGTGCCGACGTTGTTCGATCCTGAAGATGTTGTTCGATCGTGTGGAATCTTGAGTTCAGATTCACATCACTATAAGGTTTCACACTCACGCACAAATGAGTTCAGATTCGCACTCACGCACGAATGAATTTGGATTGAATTTGGAATGAGTTCGGGTTCGTGACATTGGACTCGAGCGTTGTGAAGTCTTCTGTGTGTGACGTTGTTCGATCCTGAAGATGTTGTTCGATCGTGTGGAATCTTGAGTTCAGATTCACATCACTATAAGGTTTCACACTCACGCACAAATGAGTTCAGATTCGCACTCACGCACGAATGAGTTTGGATTGAGTTTGGAATGAGTTCGGGTTCGTGACATTGGATTCGAGCGTCGTGAAGTCTTCTGTGTGTCGATTCGTTAGTGTAGCCAACTTCACGAAAACTGGTTGCTTTTATGAGGTCTGCGTGTGGTTGTTTCTATGAAGATTATTGCGTGGGAAGTCCTGAAGTTGACAGGGAGAGTGTTCGTTACTTGGGTGGTGACGGTGGGGACGGTTGAGTGTCGCGGGAACTTGTTGGAGGGCACCACGTGGTGGGACATGAGTCCTTGCTTCGGGTTGGCCTGGGTTTCGATGACAGTTGGTGGTGGTCACGATGACAGTCGGTGGTGGACCATGTTCAGTGGTCAGCACCCGATACAACGATCGATTAGATAGGGACTACCTCATGTTGATCAGCTAGCGAAGGCATGAATGGAGTGAAGGAATATATGAAGGCGAACTTGATCCTGCCAGTAGTCATATGCTTGTCTCATTAAATTGTGCCATGCATGTGTTAGTACTGTGACTGCGAATCTCATTAAATCAGTTACTGTGGCTCTGATGGTACCTTGCTACTCTAACCGTTGTAATTCTAAAGCTTATACATGGACAAACTCCCGACTCGGCTCGACTGGGAGAGACATATATATTAGATAAAAGTCCGATGCGTGCTTGCCTAGAATTGCGGTGAACCATATAAACTTGACGAATCGCACGGCCTCTTGCGCTGGCGTTGATTCATTATGATTTCATGAACCAGCGTCGGTACCGACGCTAAATATTTACCACCATTCGGCTGCAATATTTACGACACTAAAGTCGATCTTTCATTCAAAGTTTATCGTTGTTATGTGAGTTGAGGCCTATTCTTGAGCTGATTCGTCTGGAAGATGTTGTGAGAGTTGAATGCACTTCAACCATCCAGGGCGTTTAACCAACGTCAGCACCGACGCACCTGCCCTCCGGATTTATTTCAGTGAGAAACTCCATAGATTTATCGCGTTTGATTCATTTGCTGTTTCCTTGAATGAGTATATCTCTTTCTAAATATGATCATCTGGTTATTTAGTTAGCTATCTTATGATAATTAGTGAGCCTCATATGGGCTCGTCGGTACCGACGATCTTCCTTTGCAGATCTGAAATAACCATGAAATGACTCATGATTATAGAAAATGCTTTAGAGGGTCCAAGTTCTCATTAATGTCCCGTCAAGATGGTGATTCTGCTTTCTTTGTATGAATATTTTGTTGAAATGAATTGATTGTAAGAAGCACCACAATGATCGTCGGTGCCGACGTAGTCATTTTCTGTTTAGTTCATCACAGTAATGTTCGTTTGATTATCAAATTATACTTGATATATTGGTCCATATTAGCCTAGAATTATTGTACTTTGGTCGATCCCTTCCTTTGTGAGCGCGTTCATGAGTAGATCCTCACTGCGAGTTGCGAGCAAATCCCCCCGGAAGCTGTAGCAGGGGTGCCGTCCTCTCCTATGTGTGGCGACCATAGTTGACGCCGCTGCTGGCAACCGTGATGGTGCATGGGCTTCCGCCGTGCTATGGGAGCCCGTTCTTTGAGGGGGCGCTGGAGTTCGTGATAATTGTGTAAAGAGTATACGGCCGCTCCCGGAGAAGCGTCGGTGCCGACGCTATTTTTTGGCAGCCCATGCATACCCATGAACTGTGTATGGATTGAGAACATTTGGATTAATTTATATAGAGTTCTCAGATTGAGGTTGATTCTTGTATGGTATTTGCCTTTGCTCTCGTCTCATGATATTGTCATCCTTTGTCGAATTGTGTTGCTTAGATACTAATTTTGATATGACGCAAAATTCAGGTCATGGACCCATCATCATCTCAACGGTCTACCCGATCACCCGAATTCTCTGGTGGCACAAGTTCACATCCGGACGCGGAGGTTTCGGTGGCGGATGAGGTGGATTGTCAACTACATCTTAACGAAGATGAGCTTCGTCAACACCAAAGGGTAAATTGTATCTTTGCCATAGACAGCCTTCGCATTGCACCCAAGGCTTCCTCTCGCCTTGATGTGCCGTTGTGCAGGCTTGTGTACATGCCACTTGTCCGACCCACACTGGAGTCGGATATTAAGCGGTTGGAGGCTGAATTTACTCATGGATATCGCCTAGGATCTACCGTGTTTTATGTTTCTCTTTCCAATGACCTCGGTGAGGAGTCCTTTGTCACCGAGGAGGATAGAGGAAAATGGGGCCCATTATGGAACGCAGCCAATGATCGCTTTGAGTCAAATCTTTTGGCTACTCCCCAGTTGAGCTTCTTGAGGAATTGTAAACTCTTCATATGTGATGGAAATCATCGGTTCAAGGCATAGATGGGATATATTGAAAGAATGCACAATGCTGATGTAAATTGGCACATCTCCGTGGATTGCATTTGTTTGGATATCAAAGGCAGTGTCGGATTGGCTCTTCATGCTATGCACGATATTAACAGGTGAGCATCATTCACTGAGTCCTTGCAATATTCATTCGGTACTTGCATCCTGGATTCATTGTTTGATTGTTGATTCTATTGTCCCTGTGTAGAGCCACAGAAAACTCACACGTCAAGACCAACTTCGTGCACATACTCCATCGAATTAAGGCGATTGGAAGTCAACCACTTGAATCATTCAAGGATTTGTTGACTACAGAGGATTATCACAAGTGCTTGGCTAATCCTGGGAGAGGGAAGTCATGGTATCCATTAACAGTCGATGTCTTCGTCTCTCTACTCTTTCGGGTCAGTATTTTCACTTTTATGTTTTTCGGTTGTAAATGTATGCATTTACTGGTAATTTCTTATATTCTTACATATAAATTATGTTTGATATGGAGTTATACCATTTCAAACCTCTTTACCAATTGTTGTTGGACCTCAGCAAGAGATTGCTGATGCATCAGATGAAGCTGCCAGAGTGTACCACGAAAATACTCCTGTGGAACTTCGGATTGACTCTGAGATTACCACTTCAATGCGAGGTGCAGCAAAGGCAAAAATTCAGATGTACAAGGGTCAGTGGTCCAAATATTCGACCGTTGCAAATCCAAAGCTTGGTGACCAGTTCCTTCAAGAGGTAAAAATGATTCTTTAATATATTTGTTATTTCATCTGAAGTTATATACCAACATAGAGTGATTATTCAAAATAATTTCTCTCCTTATAATTTCATATTACAAAGCATTGGAGTTCGAATTCAAAGCCAGAGATGACTTTGGATAAGTTACAGTTGATTGCAACTTCCAATGTCCCACCCCATTTCAAAGTTCGATGGCTTCAGTGGTGGAATTCTAGCAATGCCACTAGGGAAGCTCTCCACTTTCCTCATAAAGGATTCAGCGATAAGGAGTTAGACTCGTGGTTAAACAAGGCATCCTTTTGGGCCGGAGTAAGTTCTGTTTAGCAAATTTCTTAATTTCTGTAAATTAAGTTCATCATATTTTGGAATCGGTTCGTTCATTAAATGCTTTCAACCCAAGTGAGTAAGTTAATGTTTCAAAATTTGATCATTGTAGCTTGAAGTCGCCGTATCTGAGGAGTTTGAGAGTGTACTTAAAGCCGACAAGCTGCCTCTGAAGTTGGACCTACCGGAGAGACCTCGATCTCCACAAGAGTATGTGGAAGCATCAAGGGTTAAACTTTGGGTGCATGCCTTTCCAACACTCTTAAGAAGCAAGACCACATTCTCAAGGTCAAAAGAATTTAAGAACCACAAGAATATTGACTTGGCTGTGAAGCGAGTTGTTTGGAGGTGAGTGGGATATTTTAGTGATATCAATTACAAGTCATTGCCTTTAATTTATTTATCTAAATGTGTTATTGCAACTTTCAGGTATTATATGAAGGAGCTCTTTGTTAAGGGTGCCCTTGAGAAACATCAACTTCCATTGTTTCTTCAGACATGGATTGATAAAAATTCATCGCATTGTATGTTCACTCCTACTCAGCTTCAATCGTGGTCAACTTTGCATTTAAATGATGGATGTTGGTATCTCGATTGCACGAAGCCTTTTTGTCCATCTGAGGAGGAAGCGGCAATGGCTTCTCATGACAAATCCGAGGTATCTGGAGTGGTTGGTGCCACCACTCAAACCACTGTTGACCTCAGTGATGAGGATATGGACAATGCTGGCGGGAGTACATTATCTGGGAAGGAGCAGTTGAAGGTCCTTTCTAAACGCGCCAAGGACGCAGAGAGAGAAGATCAAAGGAAAAAGAAAGAAGCAAGGCGGGCTGTGGAGAAAGCTCAAAGGGTTGCCGAATTAGCTACTGCGAAGGCAAAGGAGGTAGAGGCAAAGGCGGTAGCTCTTGGCTCAGCAAGATCTGGCACTATAGGAGATAGCCCCTCAACTGTTGGTGTGAGTCCAACCTCCTCAGATTCTTTATCTCGTCTACATTTGAAGCGAGATGCTACATTTGCAGGGCTTTCAATGTCACGGTTGGTTCAAGGTACTTCCCATGCACTTAAAGACATTGTGCAAGATACACAATTTGTCGATGAGTGCATTATTAATGCCTCGGTGCTGTCCATTGATGCACACCTTTCAAAGTTCAAGTCTTTTCCATCGGCATGGACAAACTTGCAGGCCTTCGTTGATAAGGTACTTTATTTTCATTATTTCTGTTATATTTTTGTCCACTCATTAATTGATAGTCGATCTAATTTCTATTTTTATTCCAGCACATGCTTGATCGCCCTCGACATTTCTCAGGTCGCCCAGAGAAGACTTCTGGTGTTGATTTGATGGTTGTGGATATTCCGGAGAACTTGCCAGTTCCAAATATTTCCATGTCTATTCCGGCGTGGAATGTTTTGGATGAAAGCTTTGTGGATTTGATTTTTGACTTTGCCAACAATCACATTCATGACGATGGCAGCTTACTTCTCTTTCATTCTGATGATCAAAGTCTGAACTCTAAGTTGAAGGGCTTTATCAAAAGCTTATCATTTCAAGATTTTCAAGGAGTGGATGGATGTCAATCGATTGCATTTGACAAGTGCCAAGGATCCATCAAAAACTGTAAGTACCCTAAGTTATACAGATATTTTAATTCTTCTATTTGGATTTTGAATGTTATTAGTCAGTTCGTTTTTTAATGTTTCTTTCTTCGTAGACACTTCGATTTTGCATCAAGTTGTTAGTTCGAAATATCCCGAACTCCGCACCGTCTTTGTTTTCTTTGAAACCAGTTGACGAGTTGGAGGCCGTTGGAATCGACATTGTGGCTGATGATGTGCTGCACAATTTCGTTACAAAAGACTCACAACTTATTCGGGACACTATTCCATGGAGAAGAGCACGGGAGAAGGACCCCATTCTTCTTCAGATGCTTATTGAAGCGAGTACTCATGTTGGAGACATTGTGCTGGATTGTACTGCTTCAACTGGTATGTTGTCATTTCGTTACATATTCTGATATATATTCTTCGGTGTACTTGGGATATTTTATCTAATTCATCGAATTGGCATTTTTATTTACAGGTGCCTCCATTCATGCTTGTCGTAAGGCCGGTCGCCATGTTGCGGCGTTGGAGGATGATGGAGAGATATTTAACTCTATTTTGCAGCCGCTTGTTGTCCAAAGGGTGAGCGACAGCTTGAAGAAGCAACGCATTCATGCAGGGCAGACAAGTGCTGATGATGATGAGGAGATGATAGAGGAAGACGAGCCTATGATCGATATTGTTCCACGAAACCGATTCTGTGCGTAAGTCTTGCATCTTGAATTTTAGTTATTAGACTAACCATTTTTCATGTAATTTTTGTATATTATTCTGATCTTCATTTGGTTTTGTGAATTTTGTTTCAACAGCTCACGTGTGAGGACACCTAGAGATCGACAACGCATCCTTTCTGATCGTTTGTTTTTGACTCCGGAGAAGTCGTTTCACTTACCAGTATATGCAGAGGCGTTGGCTCAAGCATCTTTATTGACCTCGCCAACTTTTATCGCTCCATCTTGCTTCACTGGAGATCCTAGAGTACTAGAATTTATGGATGTGTCAGCTGTAGAAGATGTTCCGGTTCTACAGCCTTCTATTGTGAGTGGAGATGTGAGTTGTGATTACTCTTCGCAGTCTTCTACGAGTATTAGTTCATTATCTCCTCATGAATCTATTACTGCTTTCGACGACGGCACTTCAACTACATCTTCTTCTAGGTAGTAATATCAATACACTATTTTGTGCTTGTCTAGTGACTTGACTTTCGCCAGTGACTTTACGGTGATGTACGTCATATATATATAAATTTATAATGTAGTAGTGAGACTACAAGGGCCACTATTTTGGTTTTACAGTTTCTTGTTGTCATCCTTCCATTCTATTTAATAGGATTGCAATAGTTGAAATTAAGTGAGTACTACATAAGTATTTTCGCATATACTTTGACAATTTGCATGATTTAAGATCAACCGTGAACAAACATCACTTAGTTTACTATTTAAAATAATTTAATTGTATA
Organism: Bryoerythrophyllum caledonicum; assembly: GCA_963971425.1. NCBI lineage: Eukaryota > Viridiplantae > Streptophyta > Bryopsida > Pottiales > Pottiaceae > Bryoerythrophyllum > Bryoerythrophyllum caledonicum. The sequence goes on from OZ020518.1 coordinate 24,811,198, forward strand.
GACTAAATAAATACATGATTAGAACAAAATTTAGTAAAGTTGAAGCTGAATTGATGGTAGAGGATGGAATTAGAATTTCTGACTTTATCGATGTGTTTAATTGTATATATTTATTCTGCCAGAAATATGCATTCATATTTTAGAAACTACACCGTAACCTAATTTTATTTTTGCAATATTCTTTTGTTATTTTCAAAAAACTCGCCCTAAATACTAAACCCACTTTCACGGTGATAGGACTATGATCATCCATTTGGTGTTTACTTCCACCTATTAGAATTCTTCCGGTTATAAAAAATATGAATCCACGCTCCCTGCTCTTCTTTTCCCTGCTCCCCGCTCCCCGCTCTCTGCTCTAGGCTCATGCGACAGCTTTCCCCACATGGAGGTCACCCGGGTTCCAAGTCCCGAGATGAGGTGTCGAAAGACACCACCGTTGCCCCAGCCGCCACGCGGCACTAAACCTAATCCTAATCTCCCATTAGCGCTAAGTCTTGGGCTCTCCGGTAACTCCACAACTCTCTAGATGGTTTCTACCCGAATACCATCTATACAAACACCTCCATGCACCTATCCTGACACCTTGTTGAGAAGTTCTGTTTGTCATTTGGGATATTGGATGTGCTCTACAAGTTTGTTCTAGTGTATCAGAGATTTTATTGATGAGTTTGTCTAGAGAGTGGCATGCTTCTTGCCATTGTGCTTGTGTTAATTGACTATTGATTTCAAGAGTGTTTATGAGGGAGTCTATTTGTACGATGTTTTCTTCGAAGAATTTTGTGTTGAATTTTTCTATGTTGGTTTTTGGGATGGGGTTGAGTATGCGTATAGTGTCTTTGTTTGGGATTGTGGGAGTTCTACTAATTAGTGTGTTATTTGGGATGTGCAGTTGTACGGGTGAGTGGTCCGAATTGAGAAAAATATCTTTGTTTGTTGTGGAGGTGTATTGTGTGTTGTTGTTTGTATTTATATAGAAACCATCTATTAGACTCCAATCACTATAATTGTAGCCACCTTGTCTAGAGAATTGTGTATCGGTATTGATGTAAGTGAAGTTTAAGTTTTCTGTGAAGCGGCGCCATTGGTAATCAATGTTTTGAGGGGGGGTGTGATGGTTTCCATTTTGGCGGCCAATTAGCGCTATGTCTCTATTGAAGTCTCCACATAATAGGTATGTATGATTGGGATGATTATTAATATGGGTTGTAATAGTGTTTTGTATATCTAAGAGAAATCTAGTATCTTCGGGATGGGATGGCATATACATGTGAAAGATTAACCACGGTTGTAGTGGGTGATTAGTGATTTTAATTATTTGAATGTATGGTGATATGTGCATTGGGGTAGGGATTTTGTTGATGTTGCGAGGGAATGTATATTTTTTGTGTATTAATGTAAGGAGGCCACCGCGGCCCGGTGTGTATGGTCTCCTTTGTTGCATGCATCTTGTAAGTGCATGTGTATTGTTAAAGATGAGTTTATAGTCTTGAAATATATTTTGTATATATTTTGTAGATTTTGTGGCGGTTATTTTTGTTTCTTGTATAACTATAAGAGCCGGTGGTGTGTCTGTGTTTGCGACTAGAGTTTGTAAGCTAGGAAGGGCAGTGTTTAGTGAGGAGGCATTCCATGTGATTATGTATGTATTTTCTTGGTTTGGTCTAATGTTTTGATTTTGATTTTGAGGAGGGATGTAAGGAAGAGGTGGGGGTGGGTGGGTGTATTTTGGTATAGGGTCTAGACATTTTAGTGATTCACTTATGAGGTTGTTAGGGAGGTAAGGGAATTTTAGTTTTATTATATCATTTGAGGGTGGTATGTCTTGACTATGTAAGAAGTCGTATAGTCTTTTATGTATTGAGTTCTCATGGTTTATAATATTTTGGTTGTCTACTAGGAATTCAGTATAGGGGTGTGGAGTGTAAATGTGTCGTTCTGGTGGGTTTTGTAAGGTTAGTAAGGTTTGTAGGAGTGTATTAGTCCATGTAATTGTGTTCCAATTTTGTGGATTTAGAAGTTGGTTACATTCATCTATGTTTGGATGAGTAGTGATTATTAGTGCATATAAGATGTGGGGTGGTGGATGCGTATTTTTTTGTTGTATGTATTGGGCAATGTTTGGGTAGGAAGTGTTGTGTATGTGGTGTAATGTATGTGTGTTTTTTAGAAATGGTGCGAAGGGTTTTGCAATGTGTTCATATTCTGGTTGGAGTTTTATGGTATTAGGTATAAAGTAGATTTTGGCATTTTTCTTATGTGATGTAGGATGTATTTTTAGTATATTGGGCATGGGTCCCGGGTTGGTTTCAATGTCTCCTCCTAGAAGTAGTAGAAGTTTGTGGTATATATGTTTAGTGGTGTATTTTAAAGGCTTTGTTGTCTTATTAATGACTTGTTGGTTTGGGGGTAGGTGGATGTTTGTATTTTGTGTGTGAGTTGTGGGTTTATTTATTTTTATAGTAGGTGTAGTTGTTTTAGAAGTGGGCAAGCGTTGAAATGACCAGCGAGTGAGCTCCGTATTTCCTGGTGAGGGGAGTGGGGACTTAGCCTGTGAGCTGCAAACTGCGTGCAATAGGAGTTGGTTGGCCCTATTGAGAGCCCTCGTAGTAATGAGATCTGTGGTGGCTTGGGTGAGATTTGAGTTGCAAAGTAGACGTGTTGGTTGGCTCAGACACCAGATCTGAGGAGGGAGTTGGAAGATGTCCTTAGTAGGTGCAGATCTGTGCAAGTTTGTTCTAAAGCGGGAAACTTAGTGTTGGGCCAGATCTGTAAACAGTGAGCTGACATAGATAACGTCCCATCCAAGATCTGGAGTATAGGGATCTCATCTATAACCCTCCCCAGCAAGTCCCCCACCCCAACCCAGGAACTTAAACTCCAAGATAGCGCGTGGACATCACCAAATACAGCTGCAACGCAGCCTCAATTCATTACTAGAGGCTACCCCTCCCCCTCCAATCTCTTATGATTATTCGTTCTTAACACTAGATCTCGCTAACAAAGCATGTAGGTCTTTACACTCAGGAGTGGATCTCGCCAAGAGGACCAGCTGCTGCAGCAGCAGAGCCGACATTGGCAATCCCAGCAGAACAGCAGCCCAGAGATCGCTGCCGGACACATCGACCGCGAAGTCCACGGGGATCCAAACGTGCATAACTCCATATCTGTACATGCAACTCCAAAGATGAACTCTTCCAGATCCATGTAAGTTCCTCACCAAACTCCATCACCATTCATCTTTTCGTTGCAGCAAAGAAGTCATACTTAGATTACAAGTCCTTACCCTTTTCACATCAAACAACACGTTTCAAGCACCTAGACACATCACAACCTTTAAGCACATCACTAGGAAGGTTGTAGCTACACATTACACGCGGAAGCGCTGGCAAAATCACTACAGATCTATACAACAAGCACAAGGAGTACAGAAAGGCCTCAACCCACCCCGAAAGGCGAGGATCAACCACGCGCACACACATCAGCTCGCGATCTACACCAACATCTCAACCCCACACACCAGCAGCAGCTGCGATAGGCGACCTGGAGGCGGTCAACAGAAGGAGATTGGCAGTCAAGCAAGAACTATACAACAGCAAGTATCCCACGAACAAGCAAGATTCAGCTCAAAGACAAACAAGGAGGTAAGCATTCCTACAACACCTTCAATTCTTTCTGCAATTCCCCTCCTACACCTTCACAAATCCCCTTTCCCACAACCCTCACCTCTACCCAGACCCGACTCAACCCTCCCCGAATCCTATACCCACCTAGAAAAGCGCGCCCGGACAAGAACAGGATGGCTGCTCCTCTCCTTGTACAAGCTCGTCTCCGCAGCAGCTGGATCATACGTCAAAGCCCCCGCAGCAGCTGGATCGTACGCAGAAGCCCCCGCAGCAGCTGGATCATACGCAGAAGCCCCCGCAACAGCTAGATCATACGTAGAAGCCCCCGAAGCAGCTGGATCGTACGCAGAAGCCTCCACAGCAGTTGGATCATACGAAGAAGCCCCCGAAGCAGCTAGATCATACGAAGAAGCCTCCGAAGCAGCTCGATCGTACGCAGAAGCCCCTGCAGCAGCTGGATCATACGGAGAAGTCCCCGCAGCAGCTAGATCATACGCGGAAGGCCCCGCAGCAGCTGGATCGTACGCAGAAGGCCCCGCAGCAGCTGGATCGTACACAGAAGCCTCCGCAGCAGCTGGATCATACGCAGAAGCCCCCGCAGCAGCTAGATCATACGCAGAAGCCCCCGCAGCAGCTAGATCATACGCAGAAGCCCCCGCGGCAACCAACAGACTACACAGACGGCGCTCGCTCTCCACAGACGGCACTCGCCCAAAACCCACCACTACACGAGGCCCCGCAGCACCCAGGCGACCGCTCCTCGTCCCTGAAGACACCCGAGCCAGTGCTCAAACCCAACCCAAACCCTATACACACCCAAGGTCACCCGCTCCAACAGAAGCCAGGCAACCACCCCCCTCACGAAGACAACCACAGAACAGGCACAACGCGACCCTGCCTGGACTCCTGACCCATGCACAACGACCCCAACTTCCCAGCGACCTCCCACCCCCCAACGGCCTCGCACCCACTTACGACCTACCACCCACTAGCAACCCCCCACCCTCCAACGACCTCCTATCCATTACAGTCCTCACATCCACCAGTGACCTTGCACCCACCAGAAACCTCCCACCCACTAACGACCTCCCATCCCCCAGCGACCTCACACCCCCAAGCATGATGAATTCGAGGAGAACTTCAGAAGGAAGGACGATACGAAATCCAGAAACCAGCTCACAGGAAGAGGGACTACAAGAGGACCAACCATCAAGGAACGCGAAGAAGAACTTGGCCACATACATGGATGTTGAATCCCCGGACATCACACCTCATAGAACCCACAACATGAGGCCACAGAGAAGAACAGAAGAGGAGAACAGCACAAGTAAGAAGAGCAAGTTCACCCCCAGTGAAAAAGGTAAGTCCTTCTATGAACCATAGCTCACTAAGCCCAAGTTTTGGATGGGTTTCAAAGCCATGGAGGCCTTGGCAATTGAAGAAGGTGCAGAAGAACTATTTAGCGGGGAGTCGGCAGAAGACATGATGACAAGGGGAATGAAGGAGGAAGACGCCTTGGAGGTATGCAACGCTAGGACGGCCTTCCCACGAATCCCGCAACTACTATACCCCATGACAAGGAATGGAGTTGAAGGCCAACACTACAATGTCACTCAAGTGCCTTTCGACATCAAAACTAGTGAGAGTTCCGGTCTCTCCCTTGATTTTCATGTTGCTATCTTCTTCGAAACTCCCAAAACTCCTATAATGAAAGATGTTGTAAAGAAGATGGTTGAAGAAAGACTTAAAAAAATGGACATTATACTTGGGATAGACCTTATTGACCCAATTGACATCCAATGTTTAAGCATTAAGCATGGAAAAATTAAAGGGGTATGGGCAGGAAGTGTTAAATTGCACCTCCTTAAACCGGAGATTGATGGTCTAATGCTACTCAAGGGCATTAAGCCCTTTATTCTAACGATTGATGGTGAATATGTAGTTGGAAAGGTGTGTAAGACATACCATGGAATTGCCAATGGTTCTAACCTCTCCGTGAAGGTTAAGTGTGACACTCTAGTGAACATCTCCGCACAAGTGCTCTTCAAGGAAGTACTTGAAAATAGCTTTTATCGGGGACACGAGTTTGAGATCACCGGAGTACATAAGGTACTTGGCGAATCCCATGCCTTTATCATGGCGACCACATCTCAACAAGTGGCCAAGATATTGTTGCACCATATTACCATGAGAAAGGAGGTCGTGCAAGCAAAACAAGTCCTTGACACAAAAGGACCAAAAGGTATTTTCGAAACTAAGGCTAGAAAAGATGCTTTGACTCTTACTCTTTCACCACTCCCTCTCCGTTTGGACACACCACACACCACCCACGAAATCTATAGAATAATGGGAGGAGCTAATGTGAGGTCTATTTATTTCCACCGGTCCGAAGGCAATAATCACAATGGTAGTGCAAATGTGCTTTGTGCTAACCCAATCGTGTATAGAACCTTTGTGAAGAAAACACATGTCATTGGAGGAAATTATGTGGATTTTGCACCACACATTAGAAGCTTAGAAGGCCTAAAACCACCGACCGAAGACCAAGTGAAGGATTTTGGATTTAGCGACATCAATACCGCCATTGTCAACACAATGACCACCTTCAACATGCAAAGTGAGGTCATCACCAAGAAGGACATGATAGAATTATTGGAGGAGAACAACAAGAAGCTAAGGCAAGAAAATAGGGAGTATGCGGACAAGTTACACGATGACTTGAAAGAAAAGATGGAGGCAATTGAGGAATCTATGCTTGCCACACTCCAAACCATGCGAGCTATCACGGGGAAAACCAACAATCCAAGAATTGAGTCAAACATGTGACCTCCCAAGACCGCAGGGAAATACATACCTATCTTACAATATACTATAGTTTACAATACTTTATTGACACTAGTATTAAATACGCAATAGCATACAAGTATGTGAGAACGATATACACATACCGTATTAGACACCTTACCCAATACGATGATAAATACAGTAGACTATACCATACTACATACTATACCAAACGTTGTATTTTTTACTATATGCAATACAAAAACTATACAAAAACACTTACATACCTTAGCCACAAACAAATACCAATACTTGCACTTCACAAACAATTCTATTGTACTAAACAATACTCTCAATACAAAATAGAACATTATACCAAAACTCGCATTAAAAAATACGTACACTGTATTAAAAATACGGGATTATACATATCTCAAGCTCCATACACAAAACTGAAGCCGACAGTATATCCCATAACATACAATACAATACATAGTGAAAATACCAACAAAAACACTAATACACACACTATTACATATACAGGTACAAACACTGGAACAAATACTGATACGGGTACTGATACAAATACTGGATCGAATACTGATACAAATACAGGTTTAAATACTGATATGGATACTAGTACGAAATCTGGAGTGAATATTGGTATAAATACTTGTACGAATACTAAGACAAACATTGACATAAATACTGAGACAAATACTAATACTAAAACAAATACCAAGACATATACCAATAAAAACATACGTGTGAAGACGAAAACCAATACAACCACAACCAATACAACTACACATAATAAAATAAAAACAAACCCAAAAATAAATGAAATGGATGAAATTAATCAAAGGTATAGATTAAATATACAAACAAAAAACAAAAGTATGAGAACAAAAATAAATAATAAAAGGAATAAGAGAAGAGATGGAATTAGAATAAATAATAAAGGAAAGAGAAAATAAGTATCATAACTACATATAACAAAAAAGGAAACAATAATATCACTTACTAAAATCCAAAAATAGACTTACTAAATATAGAGATTCTAATAAAAGTAAAAACATATACGAATCTGATTGAAATAAATATCATTATGTTTTTAGAAATCATAGTTTTAGACAAAATATGTTTAGAAAGAGATCTTTTATAAAACTCATTATTTCAATATACAGGTACATATACTGATACGTATACCGATACTTGTACTGATACATTCACCGATGAGTATACTTATAAATATACTGATACAAATATTGGTACGTATACTACTACACATACTAGTATGTATATAAATACAAATACTTATACTTATACAAATGCAAATACCAATACAAATAGTGGTATGTGTACTCATACGAATACTAACACAAATACTAACAAAGATACTGATACAAATACCAAGACAAAAACCGTGACATACACTAATACAAACATACAAAAGAATACCAATATAATACCACATAAAACTACATACACACACACAAAGACAACCACACACCATCAACGAAACACATACATATACATACACACATACAAAGACAAACACATACAATCAAAAAAACACAAATACCAAAGCCACATTCAAAAACAAAAAATTCTAAAACAAAACAAAAAACCCATCTACTACAAACTACTAATATTAATTGGAGGAGACATGGAGACTAACCCAAGACCCATGCCAAACATATTAAAAAGACACCCCGCTTCGCACAAAAAGAATGACAAAACATATTTCATACCAAATACTAATACAAACACCAAAACAAACAATTGTACAAACCACAAAGTATATAATAACACCGCATATGAAAAAAAGCACTTAAAAGCCACTTTAAAAACCAACATAAACCCACATACAAATAGTCTTAAACATAATAGTTACATATACACACGAACAAAAACAACCAAGATAAAATACAACCAATCATATATACATCCATACACTACTAAAACAAAAACAACCACAAAAAACACATGGAAAAAAAATAAACTAAAGACGAAAACAACTACACCTACTATAAAAATAAATAAACCCACAACTCACACACAAAATACAAACATCCACCTACCCCCAAACCAACAAGTCATTAATAAGACAACAAAGCCTTTAAAATACACCACTAAACATATATACCACAAACTTCTACTACTTCTAGGAGGAGACATTGAAACCAACCCGGGACCCATGCCCAATATACTAAAAATACATCCTACATCACATAAGAAAAATGCCAAAATCTACTTTATACCTAATACCATAAAACTCCAACCAGAATATGAACACATTGCAAAACCCTTCGCACCATTTCTAAAAAACACACATACATTACACCACATACACAACACTTCCTACCCAAACATTGCCCAATACATACAACAAAAAAATACGCATCCACCACCCCACATCTTATATGCACTAATAATCACTACTCATCCAAACATAGATGAATGTAACCAACTTCTAAATCCACAAAATTGGAACACAATTACATGGACTAATACACTCCTACAAACCTTACTAACCTTACAAAACCCACCAGAACGACACATTTACACTCCACACCCCTATACTGAATTCCTAGTAGACAACCAAAATATTATAAACCATGAGAACTCAATACATAAAAGACTATACGACTTCTTACATAGTCAAGACATACCACCCTCAAATGATATAATAAAACTAAAATTCCCTTACCTCCCTAACAACCTCATAAGTGAATCACTAAAATGTCTAGACCCTATACCAAAATACACCCACCCACCCCCACCTCTTCCCTACATCCCTCCTCAAAATCAAAATCAAAACATTAGACCAAACCAAGAAAATACATACATAATCACATGGAATGCCTCCTCACTAAACACTGCCCTTCCTAGCTTACAAACTCTAGTCGCAAACACAGACACACCACCGGCTCTTATAGTTATACAAGAAACAAAAATAACCGCCACAAAATCTACAAAATATATACAAAATATATTTCAAGACTATAAACTCATCTTTAACAATACACATGCACTTACAAGATGCATGCAACAAAGGAGACCATACACACCGGGCCGCGGTGGCCTCCTTACATTAATACACAAAAAATATACATTCCCTCGCAACATCAACAAAATCCCTACCCCAATGCACATATCACCATACATTCAAATAATTAAAATCACTAATCACCCACTACAACCGTGGTTAATCTTTCACATGTATATGCCATCCCATCCCGAAGATACTAGATTTCTCTTAGATATACAAAACACTATTACAACCCATATTAATAATCATCCCAATCATACATACCTATTATGTGGAGACTTCAATAGAGACATAGCGCTAATTGGCCGCCAAAATGGAAACCATCACACCCCCCCTCAAAACATTGATTACCAATGGCGCCGCTTCACAGAAAACTTAAACTTCACTTACATCAATACCGATACACAATTCTCTAGACAAGGTGGCTACAATTATAGTGATTGGAGTCTAATAGATGGTTTCTATATAAATACAAACAACAACACACAATACACCTCCACAACAAACAAAGATATTTTTCTCAATTCGGACCACTCACCCGTACAACTGCACATCCCAAATAACACACTAATTAGTAGAACTCCCACAATCCCAAACAAAGACACTATACGCATACTCAACCCCATCCCAAAAACCAACATAGAAAAATTCAACACAAAATTCTTCGAAGAAAACATCGTACAAATAGACTCCCTCATAAACACTCTTGAAATCAATAGTCAATTAACACAAGCACAATGGCAAGAAGCATGCCACTCTCTAGACAAACTCATCAATAAAATCTCTGATACACTAGAACAAACTTGTAGAGCACATCCAATACCCCAAATGACAAACAGAACCTCTCAACAAGGCGGGTATCTACCCCGCAAACTTTCTAAAACTTGGAAACAACACTTAACCACATACCATACCGTACGTAAAACCATTAGAATTGTAAAAAACAACCCTCAATGGCGCAACCACCCCATACACAACGAACTACTAATTATACAACACATCCAAATCCCTACCCCGCCGCCTCCGGACCTTCCCCACGGTACATGGATAAAAGATATCGCGATAATTGCAAAAAATGCCAACATACAAGCCCGGAAAATAATCACAAAATACACAAAAGAAAACATTAAAAAAGCCATCTCAAAATACAGACAACTATACGAAATCAGCCCCAAAAAAATTAACAAAAAAGTCTTTAAAAACCTTGAATCCCCACCAATGGATTGTATCAAAGATCAATATAATAATATTCTAACTAGCCCCGAAGACATTGCGAATGAAATATTCAACCAACAAACAAAAACCAATAGACCAACAGTACCAACATGTAATTATCAGCCACAACATACAATAGAATGCACATGTGCAATACGTCAATACCCTTGGCACGACCTGGACGGATATACCCTTGACAAACGGGGCGAACCAGAAATTCCACTACATAAATACCTCAACAGAGCCACATACGACACATGCCTCCAAAATCTTGGAAATAATAAAGCCCCAGGCCCAGACCGCATACCAAACTCAATACTCAAAAACATGCCTCCAAGATTTCATAAATTACTATTCCTATTCTTTTCTCACTGCTATAAACAAAAACAAATACCAAATTCATGGAAAACAACGACAACAATTCTACTATACAACAAAGGCGATCCATCCATGCTACCCAATCATAGACCAATTGCACTAGCTAACACAATATATAAGCTTTTTACCAGTACACTCACCCACATACTATCCTCATACGGCGAAAAATTCAAAATCCTACATGATAGTCAAGAAGGATTTAGAGCGGAGAGAAGTACCGCACGGCAAATACAAACTATAATAGCCGCATTAGAAGACGCAAAATTTACTAACCAAGATATATACATACTATACGTGGACTTCAAAAATGCCTTTGGCTCAATTGATCATGCCAGACTTCTAGCAATAATGTCAGACCTTGGCTACCCAAAAGAGGCAACTACACTTGTTGGAAACATCTATTCCCAATCATCTACTTGCTATATCGGCGAACACTTTGGGAAAACAAAACCTATACCCATCTAAAGAGGAACTATACAAGGGGACACCCTCAGCCCATACCTATTTATTATATTTTTAGAACCACTACTTAGATGGCTAGAAAGAGGCAATAATGGATATACTTTCGGCACATCACAAGTCACAATAAACTCCGCCGCATACGCAGATGACCTAGCCACCATAACTAACAAAATCAAATCAATCCAAATACAACTCCATAAAATTGATAGATATTGTAAATGGGCTGGCATGGATGTGGGAGTTCCAAAATGTGCCGCTACCGGATGCCCAAACAAATCTAAATTGAACCCTACCACTTTCAAAGCCCTAATGCAAGCCTCTAACATCAACTACCGCAACCAACCAATCCCTATACTACACCAAAACGAACCATACATATACCTAGGTACAAATCTTGTTCCCTCACTAAAATGGAAAATCCAAATCCACACTACAACCACAAAGCTCATCAAACAATGCAAAGAACTAACAACATGTCCGGCCACCATGAAACAAAAAATAAAAATGGTTGATACCGTACTACGCCCAGGTGTGGCATACAGTTTTTATGGGGTACCATACTCTATGCCAGCCATCAAAAAACTTGATCAAAAAATAATCGCCATACAAAAAACCATATGTGGACTACCAAAATGTATGTCAAACGTAATAACACAACTACCACATAACCTATTTGGTCTTGAAGCTTTCTCCTCAAAAAATGCATATCTCCGATGTATAGGAGAACAACTACAAAATGCCTTAAACGATAAAGGTAGACTTGGAAAAATTTATAATGGATTAACTCATTACATCCTCGCCTAATACGGGGACGCCGAAAACATACCCAGAATTAAAAAAAGCGAATGTATAAGATCACCAATAACACGGACATTCTTCTTATTAAAACATATAGCCAAAGTCCACCTTAAAAGCACACTCCCAAACTTCCTCATTAATCCTACAACACTTGAAACACTATGGCGACAAGAAACACTAAACCACAACACACTCAATGCCCAACTCTCCCAAAAGCTTCTACAAAAACTCCTCTCAAAAAATATTTTTGAATTAGCACAAATTACGTTATCCAACGGCACACATATCATGAACAACAAGGACTTCAAAACCTACCACTTCACCCCATCCAAACTACTAAAAAGTGCCTTAAATATTGCTAAACAACTATTTTGCCACCAAACATGCCCCGATATATGTCGTGTTCCTTGTAACATACATCTATACTCTCATATACTTAAAGATTCATTCATCACCCTCAACAATAACATAAACCCAAGAAATATCCCCACACCAATCAATCCCGCTAACCCTCCACATACATATCACCCCCGCCCCCACCCCCCAACATACATCCCCAAAAACCCTACCACATATCCCATTAATAACATCATACACCATAAACATATCCAACACACAGACACAAACAACATACAAAATACCTACACAAAATATCTATGCCAATGGCAACACAATGATAATACATATAATAAATGGCTCCCCCAAAGAGACCTTTTTCCACGACACGATACCAATACCTCCACACATAACACCGAAAAATTGAAACAATACTACCAAAAAATTCAAAACAAAACATACGCGGATATCATCCTAGCCCATCACCCCCAAGAACAATTCCCAGACTCAAGATCCGTAACACCACCCATAATTATCCCACTCTTAAACATCTACACAATAGAATGCAACCCCGAAAATGATATCCTTACATCCTCAAACACAATTCAAATAGATAACAATCAAGCACATCTATACGAAGAAAACGGCCGACATTTACACACCATACCCATTACCAGGCTCCAATGGTTATGGAAACAATATCATACAAAATTCCAAACCCCTACAAACATTGAACCAACAACCCAACCCTTTGAAACCGAACTAATATGGCTTTACCAAAGGTATAAATATCGAATACCAAAAACTGACCCCCTCAAAAATGCACAATACACAATACCCACCCCCATCTTAGACTCACTAATCTCATCCTTTAACATCGAGCACTCATACTTTTCCTCCCCGATCACATGTCCTACCAAACTAAATAAATTCTACTCACCATACGAAAGAGACAAAATATTTGGATCCCTAGGCAAGGCCTTTGACCACAAATGGATCGGAAATGGCATAGCTCACCCCCACAACGAGAAAGACATGGAACAAGCCATACATTGGGCTAGACTTGCCGCCAAACACGATCCAAATAACACAAAAACAATCATCGTCACACCGAACAACAATTGGTACCAAAACAACAACCAACATTCAAATCCATTCCCAGATTCCCACATCATTGCAGTATTCGAAGCAGACACAATAACATACGTAGAACCTAATATTCCACCCGAGCTAAAAAAACCCCGAACTGAACCATCTACATTACAAATACTATGCGTCCATCATCAAAATCAAACCATTGGCTCCCTAGAACAACTTGCGGAACTTACCTCCATAACAGACAATCTAGATATACAAAGACCATACACAAAACCGGCCCAACCAACACCCATACAAACCTCCGTAAACAAAAGTAAAAATTGGTCAAAATTAAACTATATCAACAATACATTAAACTACTCCGTCATACCTCCCCCCCTCCCAGACTACCCAACTCATACCACACCAAAATTTAACCCCGCACACAGTTATTACACCGACGGCTCCTTTAAACCACCGGAACAAATTAGCCCGGGCTCTTGGCGCAGAGAAAAAGCTCGATATGGCATATATAATTCTACCAAAGAAATTAAACTAGCCAAAAGACTCCATGGACTACAAAATATCCTCAGAGCAGAACTTATGGCCATTCACAAAACACTACAAATCATCACAACAAAATACACAAATGAACCTGCACATATATTCACCGATTGTATAAATGCACTCTACCTGCTAAACACTCAAATAACACACCCAACCCTTCACAACAGTCACCCCGACCAAACCATATTAACATCAATGGTACAAATGTTACAAAACCGCACACAAATCACAACCCTTCACAAAGTCAGAGCCCATGCCAACATTGATGGCAACGAACAAGCAGACAAACTTGCAAAAGAAGGCCGAGAAAAAACACACAAAAACGCCAAAGACCCTCACGAACATGCCCATGCCACCCCATACTACTTTCAAAAAGAAGATTGGCCTTCCAAAGAAGATACCCCCGACAAAGGCCCAATTAGATTTCTGGGCAAATATCTCAAAAAACAAGACCTCTACAACAACCTGGATACAATCTCAGAAAATATTCCTAACATAGAAAAATGGACTAACAATAACGACATAGACAATGAACTCTCTACAAACTTTTGGAAAAACCCCATCATCTCAAACTCACACATAACGTGCCTCATCAAATTCCGTACGGGTCAGTACATGGGAAACGCTCGCAAACAACTCTTCTTTGGAATAGAAAGATTCCCATCCATAACATGCCCCATATGCCCCTCAACGGACCCCGACACATGGCTTCATGTGCTACTCAAATGCCAAAACCACCACATACACTCTCTAATTGTTAAAAGACATAACAAAGCGGTAGGGGAAGTCCGAAAACTAATCACCTCCTACAATAAATCGAGATGTTTCATACTTATGAACGCCGACACTTTTAATAGCAATCCACAAGAAAACACGGTCCCTCCATGGCTACTTCCATGCTCATGTATGACCCAAAGATGTCATTGCAACGCTAGGCTCAAACCGGACATTCTTTGTGTCAAAGGTTTACCATACAACGACCCACCACCCGAGAACATCAACCAAGACTACACCATTCAATTCATCGAATTTACATATTGCAACGATAGATTCTCCCCGGAAACAATACAAAACAAAATAGATAAATACCAACCCCTCATAGACGACATCATTGCCCTCGGCTGGAATGTGGACCCCCTTATTGTTATCACATCCGGCGCTCGTGCCACCACCTTTATCCCATCTATGAAAACTCTCGAAGATACCTTCAAGATACCCATTGATACAATTAAAACTACCTTTAAAAATATCAACACCATCGCTATTCAACATGCCATGTCTATTTTACTGCATAAACACAAAATCGAAAACAACCAAGTCCTCCCTGATAGGCAAGACCCCCCTTAGGAACTTCGCCACTCTGTCTCTTCCTGATTGGCTACCTGTTTGGTTTTGCTTTTTGTTGTTTAGTTAGTTTGGTCGTGGTTGGTCGTGGTTGATTGGTTTCTGGCTACTCGTTACATAGTGTCTACCCTCGAAAGGGCGAAGTAGTTCTAGTTCGCTAATTCCTTGTCCGGTGGGCATGGTCTTAGCAATGGAACGAACAGACACTTTATTCACGCCGGTTCCCTTCGGGAACCGGCGTTCTTCTTCTTCTGTAGTTGTTTTCGTCTTTAGTTTATTTTCTGTCCATGTGTTTTTTGTGGTTGTTTTTGTTTTAGTAGTGTATGGATGTATATATGATTGGTTGTATTTTATCTTGGTTGTTTTTGTCCGTGTGCATATGTAACTATTATGTTTAAGACTATTTGTATGTGGGTTTATGTTGGTTTTTAAAGTGGCTTTTAAGTCCTTTTTTTCATATGCGGTGTTATTATATACTTTGTGGTTTGTACAATTGTTTGTTTTGGTGTTTGTATTAGTATTTGGTATGAAATATGTTTTGTCATTCTTTTTGTGCGAAGCGGGGTGTCTTTTTAATATGTTTAGCATGGGTCTTGGGTTAGTCTCCATGTCTCCTCCAATTAATATTAGTAGTTTGTAGTAGATGGGTTTTTTGTTTTGTTTTAGAATTTTTTGTTTTTGAATGTGGCTTTGGTATTTGTGTTTTTTTGATTGTATGTGTTTGTCTTTGTATGTGTGTATGTATATGTATGTGTTTCGTTGATGGTGTGTGGTTGTCTTTGTGTGTGTGTATGTAGTTTTATGTGGTATTATATTAGTATTCTTTTGTATGTTTGTATTAGTGTATGTCACGATTTTTGTCTTGGTATTTGTATCAGTATCTTTGTTAGTATTTGTGTTAGTATTCGTATGAGTACACATACCACTATTTGTATTGGTATTTGCATTTGTATAAATATAAGTATTTGTATTTATATATATACCAGTATGTGTATCAGTATACGTACCAGTATTTGTATCAGTATATTTATAAGGATACTCATCGGTGTATGCATCAATATAAGTATCAGTATACGTATCAGTATATATACCCATATATTGAAATAATGAGTTTTCTAAAAGATTTCTTTCTAAACATATTTTGTCTAAAACTAAGAATTCTAAAAACAGATTGATATTTATTTCAATCAGATTCGTATATATTCTTACTTTTAGTAGAATTTCTTTTTTTAGTAAGTATATTTTTGGATTTTAGTAAGTGATATTATTGTTTCCTTTTTTGTTATATGTAGTTATGATACTTATTTTCCCTTTTCTTTTATTATTTATTCTAATTCCATCTCTTCTCTTATTCCTTTTATTATTTATTTTTGTTTTCATACTTTTGTTTTTCGTTTGTATATTTAATCTATACCTTTGATTAATTTCATCCATTTCATTTATTTTTGGGTTTGTTTTTATTTTATTATGTGTAGTTGTATTGGTTGTGGTTGTATTGGTTTTCGTCTTCACACATATGTTTTTATTGGTATATGTCTTGGTATTTGTTTTAGTATTAGTATTTGTCTCAGTATTTATGTCAATGTTTGTCTTAGTATTCGTACAAGTATTTATACCAATATTCACTCCAGATTTCGTACTAGTATCCATATCAGTATTTAAACCTGTATTTGTATCAGTATTCGATCCAGTATTTGTATCAGTACCCGTATCAGTATTTGTTCCAGTGTTTGTACCTGTATATGTAATAGTGTGTGTATTAGTGTTTTTGTTGGTATTTTCACTATGTATTGTATTGTATGTTATGGGATATACTGTCGGCTTCAGTTTTGTGTATGGAGCTTGAGATATGTATAATCCCGTATTTTTAATACAGTGTACGTATTTTTTAATGCGAGTTTTGGTATAATGTTCTATTTTGTATTGAGAGTATTGTTTAGTACAATAGAATTGTTTGTGAAGTGCAAGTATTGGTATTTGTTTGTGGCTAAGGTATGTAAGTGTTTTTGTATAGTTTTTGTATTGCATATAGTAAAAAATACAACGTTTGGTATAGTATGTAGTATGGTATAGTCTACTGTATTTATCATCGTATTGGGTAAGGTGTCTAATACGGTATGTGTATATCGTTCTCACATACTTGTATGCTATTGCGTATTTAATACTAGTGTCAATAAAGTATTGTAAACTATAGTATATTGTAAGATAGGTATGTATTTCCCTGCGGTCTTGGGAGGTCACATGTTTGACTCAATTCTTGGATTGTTGGTTTTCCCCGTGATAGCTCGCATGGTTTGGAGTGTGGCAAGCATAGATTCCTCAATTGCCTCCATCTTTTCTTTCAAGTCATCGTGTAACTTGTCCGCATACTCCCTATTTTCTTGCCTTAGCTTCTTGTTGTTCTCCTCCAATAATTCTATCATGTCCTTCTTGGTGATGACCTCACTTTGCATGTTGAAGGTGGTCATTGTGTTGACAATGGCGGTATTGATGTCGCTAAATCCAAAATCCTTCACTTGGTCTTCGGTCGGTGGTTTTAGGCCTTCTAAGCTTCTAATGTGTGGTGCAAAATCCACATAATTTCCTCCAATGACATGTGTTTTCTTCACAAAGGTTCTATACACGATTGGGTTAGCACAAAGCACATTTGCACTACCATTGTGATTATTGCCTTCGGACCGGTGGAAATAAATAGACCTCACATTAGCTCCTCCCATTATTCTATAGATTTCGTGGGTGGTGTGTGGTGTGTCCAAACGGAGAGGGAGTGGTGAAAGAGTAAGAGTCAAAGCATCTTTTCTAGCCTTAGTTTCGAAAATACCTTTTGGTCCTTTTGTGTCAAGGACTTGTTTTGC
Organism: Bryoerythrophyllum caledonicum; assembly: GCA_963971425.1. Taxonomy (NCBI): domain Eukaryota; kingdom Viridiplantae; phylum Streptophyta; class Bryopsida; order Pottiales; family Pottiaceae; genus Bryoerythrophyllum; species Bryoerythrophyllum caledonicum. The sequence continues at coordinate 24,829,692 of OZ020518.1, forward strand.
TTGCACGACCTCCTTTCTCATGGTAATATGGTGCAACAATATCTTGGCCACTTGTTGAGATGTGGTCGCCATGATAAAGGCATGGGATTCGCCAAGTACCTTATGTACTCCGGTGATCTCAAACTCGTGTCCCCGATAAAAGCTATTTTCAAGTACTTCCTTGAAGAGCACTTGTGCGGAGATGTTCACTAGAGTGTCACACTTAACCTTCACGGAGAGGTTAGAACCATTGGCAATTCCATGGTATGTCTTACACACCTTTCCAACTACATATTCACCATCAATCGTTAGAATAAAGGGCTTAATGCCCTTGAGTAGCATTAGACCATCAATCTCCGGTTTAAGGAGGTGCAATTTAACACTTCCTGCCCATACCCCTTTAATTTTTCCATGCTTAATGCTTAAACATTGGATGTCAATTGGGTCAATAAGGTCTATCCCAAGTATAATGTCCATTTTTTTAAGTCTTTCTTCAACCATCTTCTTTACAACATCTTTCATTATAGGAGTTTTGGGAGTTTCGAAGAAGATAGCAACATGAAAATCAAGGGAGAGACCGGAACTCTCACTAGTTTTGATGTCGAAAGGCACTTGAGTGACATTGTAGTGTTGGCCTTCAACTCCATTCCTTGTCATGGGGTATAGTAGTTGCGGGATTCGTGGGAAGGCCGTCCTAGCGTTGCATACCTCCAAGGCGTCTTCCTCCTTCATTCCCCTTGTCATCATGTCTTCTGCCGACTCCCCGCTAAATAGTTCTTCTGCACCTTCTTCAATTGCCAAGGCCTCCATGGCTTTGAAACCCATCCAAAACTTGGGCTTAGTGAGCTATGGTTCATAGAAGGACTTACCTTTTTCACTGGGGGTGAACTTGCTCTTCTTACTTGTGCTGTTCTCCTCTTCTGTTCTTCTCTGTGGCCTCATGTTGTGGGTTCTATGAGGTGTGATGTCCGGGGATTCAACATCCATGTATGTGGCCAAGTTCTTCTTCGCGTTCCTTGATGGTTGGTCCTCTTGTAGTCCCTCTTCCTGTGAGCTGGTTTCTGGATTTCGTATCGTCCTTCCTTCTGAAGTTCTCCTCGAATTCATCATGCTTGGGGGTGTGAGGTCGCTGGGGGATGGGAGGTCGTTAGTGGGTGGGAGGTTTCTGGTGGGTACAAGGTCACTGGTGGATGTGAGGACTGTAATGGATAGGAGGTCGTTGGAGGGTGGGGGGTTGCTAGTGGGTGGTAGGTCGTAAGTGGGTGCGAGGCCGTTGGGGGGTGGGAGGTCGCTGGGAAGTTGGGGTCGTTGTGCATGGGTCAGGAGTCCAGGCAGGGTCGCGTTGTGCCTGTTCTGTGGTTGTCTTCGTGAGGGGGGTGGTTGTCTAGCTTCTGTTGGAGCGGGTGACCTCGGGTGGGTGTAGGGTTTGGGTTGGATTTGAGCACCGACTCGGGTGTCTTCAGGGAAGAGGAGCGGTCGCCTGGGTGCTGCGGGGCCTTGTGTAGTGGTGGGTTTTGGGCGAGTGCCGTCCGTGGAGGGCGAGCGCCGTCTGTATAGTCGGTTGGTTGTCGCGGGAGCTTCTGCGTATGATCTGGTTGCTGTGGGGGCTTCTGCGTATGATCTAGCTGCTGCGGGGGCTTCTACGTATGATCCAGCTGCTGCGGGGCCTTTTGCGTACGATCCAGCTGCTGCGGGGGCTTTGACGTATGATCCAGCTGCTGCGGAGACGAGCTTGAACAAGGAGAGGAGCAACCGTCTAATTCTGGCCCGGGCGCGCTTGTCTAGGTGGGTATAGGGTTCGGGGAGGGTTGAGTCGGGTCTGGGTAGAGGTGAGGGTTTTGGGAAGGGGTGGTTGTAAAGGTGTAGGAAGGGAATTGCACAAAGAATTGAAGGTGCCGTAGGAATGCTTACCTCCTTGTTTGTCTTTGAGCTGAATCTTGCTTGTTCGTGGGATACTTGTTGCTGTATAGTTGTTGCTTGACTGCCAATCTCCTTCTGTTGATCGCCTCCAGGTCGCCTATCGCAGCTGCTGATGGTATGTGGGGTTGAGATGTTGGTGTAGATCGCGAGCTGATGTGTGTGCACGTGGTTGCTCCGCGCCTTTCGGGGTGGGTTGAGGCCTTTCTGTACTGCTTGTGCTTGTTGTATAGATCTGTAGTGATTTTGCCAGCGCTTCCGCGTGTAATGTGTAGCTACAACCTTCCTAGTGATGTGCTTAAAGGTTGTGATGTGTCTAGGTGCTTGAAACGTGTTTGATGTGAAAAGGGTAAGGACTTGTAATCTAAGTATGACTTCTTTGCTGCAACGAAAAGATGAATGGTGATGGAGTTTGGTGAGGAACTTACATGGATCTGGAAGAGTTCATCTTTGGAGTTGCATGTACAGATATGGAGTTATGCGCGTTTGGATCCCCGTGGACTTCGCGGTCGATGTGTCCGGCAGCGATCTGTGGGCTGTTGTTCTGCTGGGATTGCCAATGTCGGCTCTGCTGCTGCAGCAGCTGGTCCTCTTGGCGAGATCCACTCCTGAGTGTGAAGACCTACATGCTTTGTTAGCGAGATCTAGTGTTAAGAACGAATAATCATAATTGATGGGAGGGAGGGTAGCCTCTAGTAATGAATTGAGGCTGCGTTGCAGCCGTATTTGGTGATGTCCACGCGCTATCTTGGAGTTTTAGTTCCTGGGCTGGGGTGGGGGACTTGCTGGGGAGGGTTATAGATGAGATCCCTACACTCCAGATCTTGGATGGGACGTTATCTATGTCAGCTCACTGTTTACAGATCTGGCCCAACACTAAGTTTCCCGCTTTAGAACAAACTTGCACAGATCTGCACCTACTAAGGACATCTTCCAAATCCCTCCTCAGATCTGGTGTCTGAGCCAACCAACACGTCTACTTTGCAACTCAAATCTCACCCAAGCCACCACATATCTGCTTACTACGAGGGCTCTCAATAGGGCCAGCCAACTCCTATTGCACGCAGTTTGCAGCTCACAGGCTAAGTCCCCACTCCCCTCACCAGGAAATACGGAGCTCACTCGCTGGTCATTTCCGTCTAGGGGTTAATAATATGACTAGAGACACAAGAGTATGCGGACAAGAAATATGAGGAGTTGAAAGTCCAAATGATCACCATACAAGAGTCTATGAGCATGGCCCTTGCATCTTTGCAAGCCATCACTAAGGTTATGACCACGCCAAGAATTGAAGATGGGAAGTCAAACATGTGAAGACTAAAGACCGCAAGGCCAAAGGTATTATATACATACCATACCTTCTTGTGTGCAAGACCCACAATAGAAAATATAGGACCGTAGACATAGCCATCTACCCCCTAGGCTATACATACCTCAATACATATACTCTACCTCCAACTTGTATTAAAATAAAAAATAAATACATAAAGTATATCAAATACACTGTATTCTATACAAATACACATGATACAAATACTGATATGTATACATATACGAATACATATACGACTACTGATACGGATATGAATACTGATACTGATACGAATGTTAATACGGGTAAGAATACTGATACGGATATGAATACTGATACGGATGTAAATACTGATTCAGATTCGAATATTGATATATGTAGGAATGCTGATACGGATATTGATACTGATACAAATACTGGTACGGATACTAATACTGCTGCGGATACTAATATGGATACTAATACTAATACTAATACCAATACCAATACAAATATCAATCCTAATACTAGTATGAATTCTAAAATCGAGAAGTACACTAATATGTACACACACATGAAAACTAATACAAAACCGAACATAAATACAAATACACACACGTATACAAAGACGATTCCATACCATCAAAAAAACACATACACACACTCACACAAAGACGAATACATACAACAAAAAACATACAAAATAAAATCCCGAAACCACACACGAAAACATAAAATTCTAAAACATAACAAAAGAAAACCCTCCTACTACAAAGTACTCATAAAACTTATTTCAACAAATTTACAAAAGCTTATTTCACCTCAAATTATAAACACAAAACCACTTTCATTTCAAAAAATAAAAATTAAGACATCACCACTAGAAAATATTAATGAAACATCCCTCTTATTATTATGTGGTGACAGAAACAAATATACTCAAAAACAAAAATCAAGCAATAAACTCCAAAATCAAAAAATAAAAGAAAGGACAAACACAAAAAGTAAGAAAATTTTTAAATCTAGTAAAGAAGTTAAAAATACGAAGAGAAATGTAAAATTTAGAACTTACATGAAATACATGTGGAAAACAAAGATTATAAATGATTCAAAACAAATAAATACTAAGAAGAATATTAAAAAACAAAGAAAAACTACAGGAGAAGATATAACTAACAAAGGATATAAAATAAAACTAAAGAAAGGAAATAAAACAAAGAAAGTAAATAAAACAAAAATAAGAAAAGGAAATAAAATAAAAACAAACAAAAAAATAAATGAAAAGGATAAAATTAATCAAAGGAATAGACTAAATATACAAACAAAAAACGAAAGTATCAAAACCAAAATAAAAAATAAAAAGAATAAGAGAAGAGATGGAATTAGAATAAATAATAAAAGGAAAGAGAAAATAAGTATCATACTACATATAACAAAAAAGGAAACAATAATAATGAAAACTATAATAGAAATTTTGTAATAAAGATAAATAAGGGTAGAAGGGAATCTAAACCCAAAAACCATCAGAAGATAAGGAATATAAAAACGGCAAAAAACAGGAAAATCAAGGATAGTAAAAAGAGATATTGTAAATTAAATAGGAAGAAGATAGATATTTATAAAATTCCAAAGCTTTCAAGTAGAGCAAGTAATATTAAAAATAGAAGAACAAAATTGAAGAGGATATGTAAGAAGAAAATAAAGGGTAAGGTAGAAAACCATTATAATAAGAATACAAATAATAATAACATAGAAACAAACTGCAGTACTAAAAATAGAATATGCTTCCTAAGAAAATCAAAAATAAGGGATGGAAAATTATCCAAATTAGTAATGAGAAACACAATTTGTAGATTAAAACTAAACAGAAAAGATACTAAAAACAAAACAAAACATACTAAAATAGAAGCTGGAATACAAATTATAGGGATAAAAGGAAAGTTAATAGTAAAAGTAAACTTGATATATATAAAGATGAGAAGAGTTTGCGATTAAAGAGTAGAAATTTGTTGAGACTATGTAGAAGGATAAAAATTGAAGCGGGAATGTCCGATTGGGTCGCTGAATGTGCGCCGGAGGCGTCAAAAATAGACTTACTAAAAATAGAAAATTATAATAAAAGTAAGAATATATACGAATCTAATTGAAATAAATATCAATATATTTTTTCTGTATAAATATATGTATACTGGTATGTATACAGATACGTATACTGTTGCATATACTAATATAAATACTGATACTTACACTAATACAAATACCAATATGAATACTAATACGTATACTAGTACGAATTATAACACGAATACTAACAAGGATACTGATATAAACACCGAGACAAAAACCGAGGCATATATTAATACGAACATACGAATAAATACTAATATAAAAACAAATAAAAATACATATACATACACAAAGACAACAACACACCATCAACGCAACACATACAGAGAAGAACGCCGGTCTCCGAAGAAGGCCGGCGTGAATCGTAACACATTCATATACATACACACATACAAAAACAAATATATACAATTAAAAAAACACCAAAGTCACATACAAAAACAAAAATACTTTAAACAAAACAAAAAATCCATCCACTACAAACTACTAATATTAATCGGAGGAGACATAGAGACTAACCCAGGACCTATGCCGAACGTATTAAAAAGACACCCCACTTCACACAAAAAGAATGCCAAAACATATTTCATACCAAATACCATAAAACTACAACCCGAATACGAACACATCGCCCAAAAATTTGCCCCCCTTTTCAAAACCACACATATATTACATCAACAACATCATAACAAATACCCACATATCGCCACATATATAAACCAACACAACAAATATCCTCCATCCCACATTCTACATGCCTTAGCCATCACTATACACCCCAACATAGACCTCTGCAATCAACTCATAAACACACAAAATCAAACCATAACCCAATGGACCAATACACTCCTGCACACTCTATATAATCTACAAAACCCCCCCGAAAGACACAATAGTACCCCACATCCCCACACAACATTTCTTGAATCCAACTTAAACATCATAACCCACAACACATCGATAAACAAAGAACTATATGACTTTATACACAACCAAAATACACCCCCAACAAATGACATGGTAAAACAAAGATTTCCCTACCTCCCTAACACTATCATAAACGAGGCACTAAAATGCCTAAACCCCCTCCCGGAATACACTCATCCACCCCCACCACCAAACTACATCCCACCACAAAACCATAACCCACATACGAACAACAACAACACAAGCATAATAACATGGAATGCCTCATCCCTAAACACTGCGCTCCCAAACCTACAAAACATAATTATACACACTAACACACCACCGGCACTCATAGTCATACAAGAAACAAAAATATCGACCACAAAATTCACAAAATACATACAAAGACTATTTCCCGACTACAAACTTATTTTCAATAATACACATGCCCTAACACGATGCATACAACAAAGACGACCATATACACCGGGCCGAGGGGGCCTCCTCACCCTCATATACAAAAATTACGCCTTTCCAAGCAATGTTAAAAAAATCCCCACCCCAATGAACATATCCCTATACCTCCAAATTATGGAAATCTCCAATCACCCATTACAATCATGGCTAATCCACCACATATACATGCCATCCCACGCCGAAGACATCAGACTCACCGAGGACATCAAAACTAACATCACCACCCATATCACCAACAATCTCAACCACAACCACATCTTATGTGGTGACTTCAATAGAGACGTTGCCCTCATAGGTAGACAAAACGGAAACCAACACACACCACCACAAATAATAGACCTACAATGGAAACAATTTACTGAAAATCTAAACTTCAATTATATTCCCACAAACACTACATACTCTAGACAAGGAGGATACAACTATAACAACTGGAGCCTAATTGATGGATTCTATGTACGTGCAACTAACCATATCACATTTACTTCCACAACAGATAATAACATTCAACTGAACTCTGATCACTCACCTATGCAACTCCACATCCCAAACAACACATTTATAAACCGTACACCAACCAACGCAAACAATGACCACATACGTATCCTCAACCCCATCCCACAAAACAACATAGAATTATTCAACACAAAATTCTTTGAGGAAAAGTCACTATGCATTGACTCCCTAATAAACAAATTGGAATCTAATAACCATCTTTTCCAAACACAATGGCAAGAAGCCTGTCACACCCTAGATACACTCATCAACAACATATCCAATACAATTGAACAAACTTGCAAAGCCCAACCCATACCACAGATGACAAATCAAACATCACAACAAGGTGGATATTTACCCCGGAAACTATCTAAAACATGGAAACAACATCTAACCATTTACCACACCATACGGAAAACCATAAGAATCGTAAATAACAACCCCCAATGGCGAAACCACCCTATTCTCAATGAACTCCAAAACCTTCAACACACACAAATCCCTAATCCACCCTCCATACACCTATCTCACGACACACGGATAAATGACATAGCATTAATTGCAAAAAATGCCAACATACAAGCCCGAAAAATCACCACCAAACACACCCAAGAAAACATTCGAAAAGCCATCTCCAAATACAGACAACTATTTGAAACTAGCCCCTAGAAAATAAACAGAAGAATATTCAAAAATATGGAGTCGCCACCATTAGACTGCATCATCGACCAATATAACAACATACTAACTAGCCCAGAAGACATTGCAAACGAAATATTTAACCAACAAACAAAAAACAACACACCTACGGTAAACACATGCAACTATCAACCGGACCACCGCACTACATGCACATGCGCAGTACGACAATATCCATGGCATGACCTAGATGGGTTCACATTAGAAACAAGAGGAGACCCGGAAACCCCACTGCACACATACTTTAAACAAGCTACATATGACACATGCCTACGTAACCTAGGAAATAACAAAGCCCCCGGACCGGACCGCATACCGAACTCTATCCTAAAAAATATGCCCCCAAGGTTCCACAAACTACTAAACCTCTTCTTCTCCCACTGCTACAAACAAAGACAAATCCCCGCTTCATGGAAAACAAGTACAACGATCCTACTATACAAAAAAGGAGATCCATCCATGCTACCGAACCATAGATCCATCGCACTAGCCAATACCATCTATAAACTATTTACGAGCACATTCACATCAATACTATCATCATATGGCGAAAAACATAAAATACTGCATGATAGTCAAGAAGGATTCCGCGCAGAAAGAAGCACCGCTAGACAAATCCAAACAATAATAGCCGCATTAGAAGATGCACGATTTACAAACCAAGACATATTTATACTGTATGCCAACTTTAAAAATGCCTTCGGCTCTATTGACCACGCTAGACTTTTAGCCATAATGACGGACCTTGGATACCCCAAAGACGCCACCGCACTAGTGGGAAATATATACTCCGAATCCTCAACTTCCTACATAGGAGAACACTTTGGTAAAACTAAACCCATAGCCATCCAAAGGGGAACAATACAAGGAGATACCCTAAGCCCATATTTATTTATTATATTCCTAGAACCACTACTTAGATGGCTAGATAGAGGCAACAATGGATACACATTCGGGACATCACAAACCACCATCAACTCCACGGCATACGCGGACGACCTTGCGGCCATAACCAACAAAATCAACGCCATAAAAATACAAATTAACAAAATAGACAGGTACTGCAAATGGACAGGTATGGATGTAGGGGTCCCAAAATGTGCCATCACTGGATGCCCAAATAAATCAAAAACAAACCCCACCGCATTCAAAGCCCTAATACAAACCTCTAACATTAATTACTGAAACCAACAAATACCCGTTCTACACCAAAACGAACCATACACATATCTAGGAATAAGTCTCGTCCCCTCCCTAAAATGGAAAACCCAAATTCATGCCACCATCACAAAATTAATCAAACAATGTAAAGAACTAGTAGCTTGTCCGGCCACTATGAAACAAAAAATAAAAATGATCAACACAGTTTTAAGACCGGGCGTGGCATACAGCTTCTACGCGGTACCATACTCAATGCCCGCCATCAAAAAACTGGACCAAAAAATAACTAGCACACAAAAAACCGTATGCGGCATGCCAAAATGTATGTCTAACATAATTACCCAATTACCACACAACCTCTTTGGACTAGAAGCCTTCTCACTAAAAAACGCATACCTTAGATGCATAGGAGAACAACTCCAGAACGCTCTAAATGATAGTGGCAGACTTGGGAAAATATACAAAGGCCTAACACATCACATCCTCGCACAATATGGGGGGGCAGAAAACATACCTAGAATAAAAAAGACAAATTGTACAAGATCACCAATAACATGTACCTTCTTCTTACTAAAACACGTAGCAAAAGTCCACCTAAAAAGCACTCTCCTCAACTTTCTTATAGAACCAACAACACTAGAAAAAGCCTGGACTCTTGAAACACAAAACCATAATACACTCAACACACAATTATCTCAAAAGTTATTACAAAAACTCCTAACAAAAAATATCTACGAACTAAAACAAATCTCCCTACCTAACGGAACACACATCATGAACAATGAAGAATTTAAAACCTACCACTTCACCCCATCAAAACTTATTAAAAGTGCCCTAAAAATTGCACGACAACTCTTTTGTCACCCAATATATCCCCCCCACCCAATATACATACCAATACACATACATACTCTCATACAATTAGAGACCCATTCATCACTATAAACAATGACATCACCCCAAGAAATATCACCACACAATCGATCCACCCTCCCCACTTCCACCCACACCACCCCCACCCCCACCCCCCAAACCACATCCTCAAAAACCCCACCACCTATCCCATTAACAACATCATACACCACGAATACAAGGAAAAAATAGATAAAAACCAAATAGAAAACAATTACACTAGATATCTATGCCAATGGACTCACAATAACCACACTTACAACAAATGGCTCCCCCAAAGAAACCTCTTCCCAAGACACAACCAAAACACAATTTCACATAACACAAATAAATTGACACAATATTATCAAAGAACCCAACACAAATTCTACACCGAAACTATCCAAGTTCACCACCCACAAAACCAACCCCAAGACATAAGGTCCGTCACCCCACCCACAATAATCCCCCTACTAAACATCTACACAATGGAATGCAACCCCGAAAAAGACACTCTTACCTCATCTAACACAATCAAAATTGACAAAGACCAAGCACACTTATACGAAGAAGATGGAAGGCATCTTTTTACCATCCCAATCACTAGGCTCACATGGTTGTGGAACCAATACAATACTAAACTACAAACCCCTACAAACATTGAACCAACAACCCAACCGTTCGAAACCGAAGTCATTTGGCTATACCAAAGATACAAATATAGATTACCAAAAAATAACCCCCTTAAACTTACACAATATACACTACCCATACCTATACTTAATTCACTAATCTCCACATTCAACATCCAACACTCATATTTCTCATCCCCCGTCACATGCCCCACCAAACTCAACAAATTTTACTCCCCCTTTGAAAGAGATAAAATATTCGGATCACTAGGCAAAGCCTTTGACCACAAATGGATAGATAATGGTATGGCCCACCCACACAATGAAGAAGAAACACAACAAGCTCTACATTGGGCCCGCCTCGCGGCCAAACATGACCCAAACCACACCTCCACCCTAATCATAACCCCAGACAAAAACTGGTACCAAAATCATAATCCACACTCGGGCCTCTTTCCCGATACACACATCATCACAATATTCGAAGCGGATTCAATAACATATGAAGAACCCACCATCCCACTAGATCTAAAAAAACCCAGAATTGAATCATCCACTCTACAAATAATATGCATCCACCACCAAAATCATACTCTAGGCACACAAGAACAACTAGAAGAACTCTTCTCCATAGCAAAGACTCTAAACGTACACCGGATACTCACAAAATTGGCCCCACCAACGCCAATGCAAACATCCGTCAACAAAAGCAAAAAATGGTCAAAACTACACTAAACTACACCTTAACACCCCCACCCCTCCCGGAGTATCAAACTAACACCCCACCTAAATTTAACCCTGAATATAGCTACTATACTGATGGCTCCTTTAAACCGCCAGAACAAATTAGCCCGGGATCTTGGCGCAGAGAAAAAGCCGGTTATGGAATATACAACGCTACGAAATAAATCAAACTAGCCAAAAGACTGCATGGAGTGCAAAATATCCTCAGAGCAGAACTAATGGCCATCCACAAAACACTAGAAATCGTCTCAACAAAATACAACAATGAACCCGTGCACATATTTACAGATTGCATTAACGCACTATATTTATTAAACACCCAAATAACACATCCTACCCTCCATAATAGTCACCCCGACCGAATCATACTAGAATCAATGGTCCAAATGATACTAAAAAGAGAACAAATCACAACCCTCCACAAAGTCCGAGCCCATGCTAATATTGATGGCAATGAATAAGCGGATAAACTTGCAAAAGAAGGAAGAGAAAAATCATATAAAAATGCCAAAGATCCACATGAACATGCCCATGCCACCCCTTACTATTTCCAAAAAGAAGATTGGCCTTCCAAAGAAGACACCCCCGATGAAGGCCCGGTCAGATTTCTAAGCAAATACCTCAAAAAACAAGACCTACATAACAATCTTGACACAATCACAGACAACTTTCCTAACATAGAAAAGTGGACTAACAACAATGACATAGACAATGAACTCTCTACAAATTTTTGGAAAAACCCCATCATCACCGATTCACAAATAACATGCCTTATCAAATTCCGTACCGGTCAATACATGGGAAACGTGCGTAGACAACTCTTCTTTGGAATAGAAAGATTCCCATCCATAACATGCCCCATATGCCCCTCAATGGACCCCGACACATGGCTACATGTTCTACTCAAATGCCAAAACCACCACATACACTCCCTAATTGTTAAAAGACATAACAAAGCAGTATGGGAAGTCCGAAAACTAATCACCTCCTACAGTAAATCGAGATGTTTTATACTAATGAATGCCGGCACTTTCAATAACAATCCACAAGAAAATACGGTCCCCCTGTGGCTACTCCCATGCTCATGTACGACCCAAAGATGTCATTGCAACGCTAGGCTAAAACCGGACATCATTTGTGTTAAAGGTTTACCATACAATGACCCACCACCCGATAACGTCAACCAAGACTACACCATTCAATTCATTGAATTCACATAATGCAAGGATAGATTTTCCCCGGAAACAATCCAAAACAAAATAGACAAATACCAACCCCTTATTGACGACATCATCGCCCTCGGATGGAATGTCGACCCTCTTATGGTAATCACATCCGGCGCTCGGGCCACCACCTTTATCCCATCTATGAAAATTCTAGAAGACACCTTCAAAATACCCATTGAAACAATTAAAACATCCTTTAAAAACATTAACACCATAGCTATCCAACATGCCATGTCCATTCTTCTACATAAACGCAAAATCGAAAACAACCAAGCCCTCCCCGATACACAGGACCCCCCTAAATTCTCCCCCCGCCTTGATTTTCATGACTAGTTGGTTTTAAGGTTTTTGACTACTTGCCTCGTTTGTGGTTAGTTCGTTGGCTAGTTGCTTGGTTTGTGATTGGTTGGTTGGTTGGTTGACTTGTGGTTCTTTGGTTTCTTGTTACATAGTGTCTACCCTCGAGAGAGGGAAGTAGTTCTAGCTCACTAATTCCTTGTCCTGTGGGCATGGTCTTAGTAGTGGAACGAATAGACACTTTATTCACACCGGCCTCCATTGGAGACCGGCGTTCTTTAAATTGAAATATGCTACAAGTTTTCATTCAAGATGAATATTTTACATGTTGACAAAACAAAACAAGTCAGGGGATTCACTCCCCACTCTCTCAGTTACCACAACATGCTCACCCAAATTCTGAAACATGGATACAAGTTTACAAGTGATCACCATCATCGAGGCGCCGGCCAGCTGATGTCCGCGGCGCTGAACGTGCCGGAGGTGGAATCGTCCGACTGCTGCACGGGATGCTGGAGAAACTCTGAACTTGTGGGCGGAATCATGTGAGTCGCAGCATGAGAGCTCGGGCCATCGCCCTCGAGCGCGACCGCATTGCGGAGCTCCTGAACGACCTCTTCCATGAAGGGGCGGTGCACCGACCTGGGCTCCACGCAACGCATAGCCAGTTCTGCCACAGTCCACACGGCGCCCTCGTTGGGTGCAGCAAGACGCAGGTCCGGGTCTAGGACCTGCTGCATCCCGGCTGCTCCACTCTGCAGCGTCGTACGCACCCAGTCGCAGAGCGTCCAAGCCGCGTGGTTGGCGGAGGGCACGGACGATGACGGTAGTGCGAGGCGCCCCGTGAGGAGCTCCAGGAGCACCACGCCAAAGCTGTACACGTCGCTCTTGGTGGTCAGGAAGTGCGAGTTCACATACTCCGGGTCGATGTAGCCGCGCGTGCCCTGGACCATCGTCATGGACCCATTGTTGGCGTCCCCAGGCGCGAGGCGCGACAGCCCGAAGTCGCCCACCTTGGCGGCCTCCTTGGTGCCCGTCAGCAAGATGTTGGTGCTCTTCACATCGCGGTGCACGATGCCCGGGTTGCACCCCGTGTGTAGGTAGTCCAGCCCTGCATCAAATACCATCCATGAGCTCATTTGTAGGTACTACTGCTCATGACATCTACTAGTGTTCAATGAAATATGTTTCAATAAATTATGCTTACCATTTCATTGGGGGTACTTGAGCACTAGAGATGTGATGAGGTGAAAGTACAGGTGCTAATACAATTTGGACAAGTCAATCAGGAAGGTGAATGCAAAAAGACCAACTCTAAGCAAATGAAGCGAGTTTTACTGCAACTATGGTTGGCTAGCAGGTGTCACAGTGATGATTCATTACCACACTAACAACTCATCACACTCGTCCTTGATTAGGATGATAGTCTGAGAAAGAGAGGTTGAGGCTCTATCTGCTCCTTTGTGGAGTCCTCTTCTCCACCTTAATAGTGTCATTTCACCAAGCCATGACACCCACTAATGACACGCACATATGAATGCACTTCGACATTATATACCTTGCGCTGCGTTCAGGGCGATGTTAAGGCGTGCCTTGAAATCCAGCACTCCCAGGCGCGATGACGCTGCAGAGAGATTGATGCACAGTTTGTTAGACATGATGCAACACTGGGAAATGATGAGACATGACCTCAAAGGAACAGATGTGAATCTAACACAATTCATAAGTCCTGGTTGGCCTGTCCAGATTGTGTACTTCTACTGTAACAAACCTCTGATTGAAGCCGTGCTCAGGTACCCTGTTGAAACAGGTGTCATAATTTGATGAAAACAACCGAAACCCTAATATTATGAAACTCTGGTTTATTGCAACTTTGGGGAATCATGGTTGTACCGTCTAATCTGTCACGTAAGGAGCCTTGGGGCAGGAACTCGTACACCAGCATGCGATCCTCGCCTTCGTTGCAAAAGCCCAACAAGGAGACCAGGTTCCGGTGATGGACTTTGGATAGAACATCAACCTACGAAGAGTCCACCATAACATATCAGACTTTTGCTTAATGGACTTTTTGGGATGAACCATTGACATTGGCTATCATTTGCACGACCCCAAACCCATTCCATACCTCGTTGAAGAACTGGGCCGCTCCCTGAACTTTTGCACTACGGTCCAGCACCTTAACCGCCACTTGTTCACCACTCGGGAGCTTTCCATAGTACACAGGCCCGAACCCGCCCTTGCCAATCACTCTCTTGAAGTTCTCCGTTGCCGCAGCGATGGCGGCCGCCGAGAAGCTCCTTGCGCCTCCAGCATTGGGAGTTCTAGACTCTCCCAGCTCCACAGCAGAAGGAGCCGGTAGGACTGGAAGTTTAGAGCGACGTCTTTTGTACACGCAGCAGTAGTAGATGAGGGCTGCTGCAGCAAGTATTCCTACCAAGCCAACTCCCAGAATGGGACCGACAATGACCCAGATGTTGAACTTTTTGTCTGGTACAGGTCCAGCTATCAAGAGAGGATTCCCCGGTTGGAACCTGCACATAAGAGAACGAGAGTCATGACTTTCAATAAACGTAGATTTCCACGATAAGCCGACTCTAAACCCTAGTAATCCCTTAACCTTGAACCCCAAGCCTGAGTCAAGATAGAAATGGCACTTCAAACTTCTACAGATTAAAAGAGAAACTTCTTGTAGAAACAGTCACAAGAGTTCTTTTTGTCATGGGTTTCAGTTGAACCCCTTCTTAGAAATTCCAAGTGATTCATTTGAGGTTTAGTGAAATGTAGCAATGGACATTTAGGAGGAGTTGGAGATGAGCTTACCTAAAGTCTAGCCCGCTTTTGTTCAGAAGGCTTGAAGGGATGCTGCCGTCAAAATTATTGTCATACACATACCTGCACACCAATAAGGTAGAGGACACCAGTTCCGTTAGTTTATACCATGAAGCATATTTACAAGAATGATTTCCATAAAGCAAATATATCCGGACTAGGTCATGAGCAAGCAGCCCCTGGTTATGAGAAAGTACATGTAAACCCATGCACAGGGGTTGTTTACACATTGGAATGATAGCAATGCTCTTGACAAGGGTTCCAGGAGAAGGGCATCCTTATTCAAAGCAGGTCTTGATTACGGAGACAAAACCCTTGTCCTTCCTTGGGAATGGTTGCCTATCATCTCTCACTTATGGGACATGAGTCATGCAAATTTGTGGTACTCACAGTTCTTTCAGAAGTGGTAGCTGCCCTAGCCAAGCAGGCAGTGGCCCGGTTAAGTTGTTGTCTTGCAGGTGCCTGAGTTCATGGAAGAAGAGAGTTAGTCAAAGCGAGTGCCTACTGCTGAATAATAACAGGTACTAATCTTCATGGCATGAATAGGGAATCGCTGTTTGATAACTATACTTACAGTATTCGCAAATTCTTCAATAAACTCAAGTCCGTGAGAAGGCCCTCGAAATTATTGCCAGAAAGTATTCTGCACATCCCAAGCGCATGTATGGGATCAGATTATGATGCAAGTTGTCAGAATAGACTCACAGGGTATACTGAATGGCCCGTACAAGGTGGTGAGCTTCGGTAGCTCGTTGAATTCCATCGGTATGGCTCCCGACAGATCAAATTTACTGACGTTCCTGCAAAGTTACAAACAAAGCACACATGATCAACCAATCCACCAGGTAGAGATTGAACACAAGTGAAATGATCTAATTTACCAATGGCGGAAGAAATGTAGCACTTAGTCTCAGTTCAGTGTATCTTTTTCATATTATCAAATGTGACTAAATTCATCTCATACAATAGGAGCTGGAGAATTCTACTCACACTGTCTCAATCGTTGGAGGGCCAAGAGAACTGCAAACGACCCAAGAATGACGAACCGGAACACAGGGATCGCCAGTCCAATTTCCTAACTTCAAACTTGACTTGATGTGCTCAATAGCAAACGCTGCACATGAAAACAGACTTCTAATTGAGGAAACAATATGAAGCATGAGCAGTCACTTCAATTGTATTGTGATATTGTTCACAACGTCAATGCAGCCCATACCTGTAGAGCCCATGGTAGTAGAGAGAGGAGGCAACCCGTGGTTATTTTTCATGATGTACTTATGTGATCATCCAATTGAAGAAGTTGGACAAGATCCAACCATTGACAAGTTATATCCGGTAATGTGCAAGCAGCCCCTTGATTATGGAAACAACCTGTCTCTCCACCAAGGTTAGTTCTCATGATCCGGGGCTGCTTGCCAACTACCCAAGTTGATTTCTATTCTAGCAAGCTTGTGACATAACTACAAGAGCATGTATTCTCAGGGATCAGGTTTATAGTTTTTCTTATGCAAATAACCAAGGCCTGCTTACACATGACAAGAATCATTATAAGAACGACTCACCGTCATCGCTGACAGTCTTCGCGGGCGCTACGACGGGGAGGATTTCAAAAAACTCGAGGGCATTGAGTACAGGGCCATAAACAGAGCCAGGAGCAGGTGCAAACACCACAGTCTCAGTCTGAGGGTCTACGAACTCAAGGACGTCCCAGCGCAAGTAAAAGCCGTCCGAACCGTACATTTTCCTCATGTTCACCGTTGTCACACCGGCGCTGTTGGGAACGACCGTGAACTCTCTCGAGGTGGCATTGACATCGGGGTCCAGTTCTGCAAAGTAGAAGATCATGAAACCTTTGGTCCCTGGCCAGTGAGGCAAGGTTAAAGTCATGATCCCTGCTGAAGTCAGTGCCGACTGAAAAATCGCCGTGGGAATTGTGCTGTAAGCTGGAGAGTCGTAGAGCGCGTAGGAGATAGACCTCGCTGTTTCCAGGGTCGACAATGGCGATGTGGCGGAGATTACATTTGGCTGCTGGTCGTCTACATGATGCCAATACCGGTCGTATACGTCCTTCGGGTACCTGTCGAGCGAGGAGCAAGGCTGGCGTCAGGAAAAACCTCAACTAGATCTCTACGGTAACATGCTCTATCACAAGCTTGCTAGAAGAAAAACTAACCTAGGTCATGTGCAAGCAGCCCCAGATTCTCACAGGCGAGACAGAAGTTCCATAATCAACGGCTGCTTGCACAATACCAGACATAATGGTTGGATCTTATCAATCAAGGGTCACAAAAGTAGGGCATCATAACCTTAGCGGCAGTGAAGGATTATGGGTAATGACCTTGTCATTCCTAAACGATTACGAGCTGCATTGACGCTAATATACATCATGTTTCTCACAGGCCCAACTCTTAGATTCTGATTCTCGTAAGCAAACAAGCCTTTTAAACACGAGAAAATTTGTACCCTAAATAGGGGTCGGCCGCCCCAAAGTTGTATCGCCTTCTGTTAAAGACGGCGTAGCCCTTTGACAGATAATTCTCCAGCATGGTAGGGTAGGGGTTAATCTGCCGTAATGAGATGGCAGAGATGTAAGGGTCGGTGTCGGTGTCGTCCCTCAGCAAGCAAAGGAAGGTCGCGTTCCCTTGCGCCTGGTACGTTAACTCGTAGAAATAATAATTGTTGGTGTCGGACACGATTTTCTCGTCCACTTTGAGCCCGTCCAGGGACATCTGGAATGAAGGCATCACCGTGCTGTACCCGCCGTGGTAAAACTCCGCCCTCACCATGTACGTGGAATTGGACGTCACTGGCATTTTGTAGCAGTACTTGGAAACTCGTGAGTCGTTGAAGAATCTCAGGGAGTCGAGCTGCGGGTGTCCCGGGGAGGCGGGGACGTTCCTAGAGGTGTAGCCTGTGGAGTCTACGTACTTGTCATCTCCATGCCACGTGAGTCCTGTCACCGGGTCTGCTGTGTCCGTCCTCGTACCGCAGTCGATGTTCAGAAATATTCCTGCCAAATCAAACCAACATGGTGAATCACGTGCTGGAGTAGGTTGATTTTTTTAACCAGTCGATTAGAAGGGAAGAAAAAACAGCAACTAATTCTGACAATAGCCTTGTTACAAAGCTCGAAGTATCAGCGCATTGTCATTATGGTACACTCGGACTCAGAAACTGAAAGACAAGGTAACACTGACGACAAAATGGTGCCAACTTCTTAATCTATGAATCTATGGTAAAGATCATAACCAACTGGTGATCTGAGACTAGAGAGCTCTTTTCACAGACCTGGGTCAGCAAGGGCCTCAGCCCAAGCTCCTGGGGCGAACATAACCAGTAAAACGAGCGGCAATAGAAGAGTCCCCATCTACAACAGCTTCCTGCTAATAAAAAAGTACTATCTTCTTGTCGCTAGAAAGGAAAGCAGAGCCTCTTCCTCGATGAACCAGTGACCTTGCAACCATCCCCTGAGCAACTACCATCTCCTCAACCCTCTGCGTCCCACCTTGCACAAAGAGGTCTCACCAAAAGAGAAAGTCTGCAACTGCGAATCGATTACTTGAAACAAGTGAGGATGAAAGAAGTCAATAGCTTGTCGGAGTGTATCTTCGGATTTTAACCCCTGAGGTACCAAGGCAGTTTTACTCCAAAAACACTTCAAAATTAATGGATTCTAGTGCAATGAATAAAGAAGGTAACAAGAACTTTGATTTTTCGTTCTAACCGTAGGACCTCAATAAAGGCTTATTAAGTAATACATGACATTCAAAATTTCATAAACTTTGACCGTACGGATTGAAAGATTATATTGTTTGAAGTCAAGCAAATGGTTCATTTTCTTCCCTGGGTTTAGTGGATGAGCAGACTTTGACTTCACTTGGTGTCAAAAAATTTCACTACACAAGGTCTAAATCTATTACTATCTTGTTAAGCATGATGTTAGCTCCTTACACACCAATTTTTAGAGGTAGAGACACGGTGTAGCATATTCATAACAACTGTGCAAGGAGTGGAGGCTCAAAATTTGTTTATTCACACTTTAACTTTTTTTTAACTTAATATGTTTTTGATTGATAATCCGAATGGTTAATAAGAAGGTTTACATTACATATTGTTGTGGAAAAAATAAAAAGTGAAAAATATAAAGATCTCTAGGTTTTATGTGGAAAAGAAGAAATTTTTTTGATACCTTGCCCGACAATGAGTGACAATGTGTGAAAATGTTTGACTTGGGTTGGTATGCTATTTTTCACTGAAGACAAGAACTTTTTTTTGACAACATGAAGGGAAATAATATTACTTGCGAGTACTGAAAATCTCACTTTCAATAGAGTGTCCTATCAAAAGTTTTTGGAGGTGCCCGAGGTGCCCGCCCTCCCCATTTAAAATTCAAAACCCTATAACTTTTTCATCAAATGTCCAAAGTAGGAAAAAATTGTTTTCCCACTAAGGTCTTGGTAATGCCCTTCTATGGTAAGAATTTCAAAGATGAATGTTTAAAATTGACAGCATAGGAACCGGACCGAATTTTCAAAAAGCCCATTTTTGACACTTGGTCCTTTAGGGGTTAATAAGGGATTTTCACCGGTAGAATGTTCGCAGGCAGTCGGTACGCAACTTTCGGGGCCGAGCAAAGCTGGCCATTGTAATTTGTGAATCGGAACTATTCCGAGTAAACGGATGGTGCGGAATCCGGTCCGCGGGCCGCGTCCCTGGGCGGGCGGGCCTCACCTTCGAAGTTCGAAACCAACGACCTCCCGCTACCCGCCTGATGGTACCCGCCGCTGCCCTCGTCTCCGTCGCAACCAGCTCCGTCGCCCTCTGCGCGGCGCCTGGCGAGAAGAGAGTTCTGTTTATAGTTCACCTTCACCTGCGGCGCATGAGATATTGTAACTGTATTGCTAGAGCGAAATGTCCAAGCAATCTTCTCAGCTCCATGATTCCATCTGTAACTCTATTTTGCTGGACACTACTATCACGGCATTGCATTGCTGCTTCAAATAAAACTGTTCTTACTTCTGAGTATATCTCTTCTCATTTGAAGTTATGAATCATTGTGGGCTGTGTTTATTTGTGATTGTTACCTAGCTGTTTGAAAGCTGTAATGATGTCAATTGATTGCACTCCAGAAGGCTAAATGTATGACCATCGTAGAGAGGCTCTCTGTAAACAAGGTCTTGTCACCCTCCGCAACAGTCAAATAAACATTTGGTTCCTGTAGAGACAAGGAAGAGCCACCTTCTGAAGCAAGTACAAATTGCAACCACATCACACAGAGGACACACCAGGTCTGAATGTTCCAGCCAAACACAAATCCGATCTAAACATGAGAGTAATAAGCGCCAAGTTTGCCACCTTCTCATTATACAAATGACCGAATGGAAAAACACTTCCAACCTCACATCATACAGTTAATAACCTCCCTAGCAATGGGAAAAAAAAAAACAAATCCCATATACAACTTTTGTGAGCACCGTGAAAGAGTTGAAGGGCTACAATCTGGTCTAGATGATGCATAATTAAGCAGCAATGGGAACGTCTCACTAGGGCAGGTTTAGCGAAGATTGAAAGATTCCCTTCGCTGAATGTGGGAAGAAACACACGAAAGCAGATTGTGGGAAGAAGCACACGAGAGAAGCTGCTGGTAATGCATATACAAAGTCTGCAAGGTGACCGGTGGAAACTAGAAGCTCACCTGCCGCGCCTGAGAGGAGCTCACTGGTGGCGCATGAGAGGAGCTCACTTCCGGTATTGCTTTCACCCACGGCGCTGCGGTGGTTTCGGAATGGTTGTGGGCAGGGGTTTCCAGGCTGTGACTCACCTGCAGCGCATGAGAGAAGAGCTTACCTGCGGCTCTGCATTCACTGCGTTGGGGTGCTGCGCTGATTTTGGAATGGTTTGCGGGTTAGGGTTTCCGTGCTGTGGTTGCGGAAGGGAAGTTTAGGACAACGGAGACGAGAGCGACGGAGCTGGTTGCGACGGAGACGAGGGCAGCGGCGGGTACCATCAGGCGGGTAGTAAGCTCACGCACATGTGTACGGATGCCCTCCGTTAAACCCTTGGTGGTGGGCCTCACTTAACAAAAGGTAAATTTGGATAAAAATTTAAAAGTATAAATTGGTTCCCATCGTTAACGCATTGGGAACTCTTTGGGAACATGGGGAGCGCGTTGGGAACGTTGAGGAATGTTGGGGAACACTGTGGGATCACGGTGTGGAACTCTGGGGAACAACATGGGAACTCATCGGGAACGCAAAGTGATCCTTGTGGGTCCATCTGTTTCAATAGAACAAATCGGTGGGAAAAAAGATAAGAAATGAGACAGTGATCCTCATCAACAGGCTTTCCAGCTGCAACATGCTCTAAAAATGGATTCTCAACTTGCAGCCCGGAATCTACTGCTGGTGTTGTGTGCCAATTCAAGAATATGGCCCAATAGTTTCGCACGCTTACACTACAGTCGGTATGGTTGACTTTAACCCTTAAAGGACGGAGCAATGACCGTGGCATGATTTCCATTCTAATATGTGCTCTAATTCTTCATTATCATCATTCTACTAAAATCATAATCTACGCAGTGAACCACGCGGCGATCAACCACGCAGTCAACCGTGCGGTGAACTACATAAGCGGTGCAGTCAACCGCGCAGTTAATTGCGCAGTCAACCGTGCACAGAACCATGTTACCTTTTTTAATTTATAGTTTGAAATATAAAACCTATATTAAAATGGTTGGACATATGCTTTGCAAAGCAAGCGCCAATTGCTAGTATTATCCCCTAAAGTTCCTTGACAATTTCCTTCAAAAACTATAAGTGGTACTAACTTTCAAACCACAAATCCAAAAAATCAAATAAAAATATGTCTATGAAGCTCTTATCAATGGCAATCTAGAATAAAAATTTCTCAGAAAATTGATTTTTTTCGAATTATAGGAACCTGCCCAAAAATCAAGGAATCCCCCGAAGGAGACTCTGGTCCTAAAGGGGTTAAACATAAAATATCATTTCATCAAATATAAGCGGAAATATTTTTATTTCATTTTCAGAGATGACACCACATGTTTTGTTCATGTCCCAAGAATTATGTTACCTTTTTTTTTAACAGTTTGTAATATAAAAACTACATTAAAAGGTTGGACATATGCGTTGCAAAGCAAGTGCCAATTGCTAGTATTTAATGAAAAAATAGAGTGCACAATGGAATGGAAATTGAGATTGATGCCACAGCCATAGGCTCGCTTCTCTAGGGGCTATTTAAAGGGTTTAAAGGCCTCAATCAATCCCAAATTCAGTGAATATAGTCGTAGAATTTAGAAAACTGGAAAATCTTGTAGAGTAGATGATTATTATGACGGTTTTGGGGTTCACAGTGGCAGTCGCTGCGGCGTCGCCGCTGATTGCACGCGGTTGTGGCGACAACGGTGTGACGTGTATGGTCCTTCGCGCGGCGCGGCAGGCGCGAAGCGCAGTCGGTCGATGCGTTCTCCCACTGGCGATGTGGCGTCCGCGTTTGCCATATGATTCTGGGTTGTAGTTTGATGTGAAGCTGTCGCGGTGGGTGGGTGCGTGAGCGGGCGGGAGGCAGCAGCGGCGATGGCAGCGTTTGCAGCTGCGCGGCAGCTGCGCAGCCGATCCGGTGGGGTGCTGCGGGACCTCTTGCGAAGCGAAGTGGGTTCACTTTTCGGAGCGGGTCCGTTGATGAGGGCGCCTGTGCATTCGTGGTCGCCTGTGAATTGGCGCGTTGCGAGGTGATCACTGGAGTGCATTTCTATGGTGTTTGGACATCGACTTGCCACTCTTGTATTGGATTTTTTGGCCTTGGAGGAATTCGCATGGATTCCTTTTTAGGGCATGGAAGTGTTTTGATCAGCAGTTATGGAGAGCAACGTTGCAACTCTCTGAATCATCCCTATTCTTATTCCTCTTAGCCGTGTAAACCCTAAATCAGGTCATTCCAGATTTCGTCGCTGGATCACATCTTAATAGTGCGTGTGACACCAATCCCCGAAGCAGGCTCAATTTCAGAGATATTTTGTATCATCTTCAGGGAAATTTAGTATCATCTCTACCCGCGCTCCCTGAAATTCACTCCGTCTATTAGTAATTAGAATTGTTAGAATATACCAGCTAAGTGGTCATAAATGATGAAGTGGTGGTTGGTAAAGACCTCGAGGACGTGCTGTTAATTTAGACTTGTTGGAGCATGATGGTGTATGGGAGGTGTCATCGTCTATGGGGCCTTAATAGACTATTTCCGTGTGTTTGTGGTTTGTTTTGGTGAAGCAGTAGTTTGGACATTGCGAAAGGGTTTGCTACAAGGGCGGGGAGGGTGGATATAGGAGCTAGGGCCAGGCAGTTACAAGCTCGACGGCTATGGACGATCGCGTTGTCTGGCACAGCAGTAGCGGGCTTTGTCATTGTTATCCTCAACACCTTTCAAGAGAATCTCATGTTCTACATCACGCCTTCACAGGTATGGGCCTCTATTTCAGTGCAGATGTAAAACGTCTTGTATCAATCTGAGAGGAGGGTGCTGTAGTAAATCATGAAGATTTTCATTGCTAATGGGTTTATGGGTTTTAGTTCGAGTCGTTTAGACTTGGAGGCTTGGTCTTGGAGGGCAGGTTGGTTTGCTGATGAATTCCGCAAGAGAATCACGAGGCAATTGTATTTTAGAGCTTCTAGCAAAGTTGGAAACAATGATGATGTTTTGTGATACTTCTACCAGATGGATACAGAGTTTTCAATAAGAGATGCTTTCTAGAGTGTTGTTTGCTGACTGTTGTGTTGTTGTTTAGTGCACAGCACTTCAAGAATTCCACAGAGATGGAATTTGTTGTCACCGATCTTGCGAATGAGGTACCTCTCTCGTGGTGTATGCTTTTTCTTTTTCTACGGTCTAGGAATTTTTTCGTGGCTTACACTTGTTGAGGTTGTGTCGTAGATTACACTGCCGCTGTACTATGAACCGCTTCTGCTTCTGGGGTTTGTCTAGATGATAACAAGAATCCTGTCTTGTCAGATTCTTGTGAGGTACCGAGGAGCATTGCCAGATCTGTTCAGGGAAGGCCACTCTGTAGTGGCGGAAGGCTTCGTCCGACCCATAGACCTGTATCCAGGAATCCCATCCACGAGTGGTGACCAGCACGCAAGCCTCACTGCAAAGGCGAGAGAAACAGGCTGCTACTTCGCAGCTATTGAAGTTCTTGCCAAACACGACAAGGTAACGGCTCTGAATCTCTAATCCTCCGATTCGTCAAGAATGGAGCAATTTCGTCTTGAAGCTGTATCCATCTGTGAACTCTCGTTTTATGAGGAAAACGGTTAAAATAAAGAATCCTGCATATTAGAAATGGGAGTTTGTTCTAGGCCGATCGAAAAACAACAATGGGCTGATCCACCATTATATTAAAGGGGTGACCTTGCATCACCCCCTATTTTAGTAACCAGGACGGCATTTTTTGGTGCAGCAAAAAGGGGGCATGAAATTCCTCATGCTTTCTTTCTTCTTTCCGTATTGAAATCTCACCCGGCCTCTCTCTTTTCTTTCCTCTCGAGGAAGCACTTTCACTTATGTCAGCATTTTCACTTATGTCAGCATTATCTGAATTGGAATGCAGAAATACATGCCAAAGGAAGTGGCCGCTGCAGTTGCGAAGAACAAAGCAATGCAGGAAGGTCAAGTGATGCCAGCACTTTTGGCAGCATCACCTGCACCAGTGACAGCAGCAGCAGCAGCTCCTCCTCCTTCTGGTGGAGCTCCAAAGAAGAAAGGAGTTGCACAAGCGCCAGCAGTTGCCCAAAGTTACGAAATCAATGCTTGAATGTTGATGAGTTGAATTTGTAAACATAATATTTACACGGAACATGTAATTCCATTATTTACAGGTATTGTAGTCAATTTTGCAGATGGTTAGATAGAAGAGAAGGTACAAGTGTTTTAGAGCTTGATAGAGATATCTTTTTTGGGTGATACTCTTTCATTTTTAGAGATCATAACCGGGGGTTCTTTGAAGGAATTCTCCCTGTATTACTCATAAATATACGAAAGCTCTCATTTGATGGCCGACTATTTGAATCATTTGTGCTTACATCGTACCATTCTTATTCGTACAATACACTTGGAAGAATGATATCCTTACACGGAAACTATGCATAGATGAAACTTGAAGTGAGAACTTGTAATCCGTTTTTGATTTTCTCACCGGTTTTATGACTTATAAATGGGGACTCTAGACTTAAATTAGAAAGAACACTTTATGATTGGGTTTGTACAAAATCATTGATGTAATAAAAAGTTCCCATTCTGAGGAAAATAACGCCAAAATCTGAGAGTGTAGGACTCTCCCCAAACTAAAACTCTTTCCCGAGGAAAAAATTGTCCTCTAGGGGTTACCCCTAAATTTCCTTGACAATTTCACACCAAAAACAATTCAAAGCTATTAATTCTAGAGCAATGAGTAAGGAAGGAAACAAAAAATCGTATTTCTAGTTTTAACTGTAGGATCTCATTTAACACTTAATGAATAACATACTCACAAAACTTCATCAACTTTGACCGCATGGATTGAAAGATTATAGTGTGTGAAGTAGAGAAAATGGTTCATTCTCATCCTTGCGTTGGGTGGATCAACAAACTTTGCCTACATTTGGTGTCAAAGTCTTGCACTGCACACAGTCTAAATATCATGGTCAACATCATGACATAAAATTAACTCCTTGTACACCATTTTTTAGAGGTAGAAATGGGGTGAAGCATATTCAAAAAAATTGTGCAAGGAATGGAGGTTCAAAAAGTGCCAATTCACGTTTTAATTTTTTGGGAACAAAATATGTTTTAGAATGATAATCCAAATTGTCAACAATAAGATTTTTAAGTCTTGTGATAGAAAAAATAAAAAGTGAAAATTTGAAGATCTCTAAGTTTAATGTGGAAAAGAAGAAAACTTTTTGGTTCCTTGCCCGAAAATGTGTGGCAATGTGTGAAAATCTTTGGCTTGGAATAAAATGCATTTTTTCACTTAGGACAAGAAATGTTTTTTGACAATATGAAAGGAAATAATGTTACTTGCTAGTATTGAAAATCTCAAATCTACTTTAGTGTCCTATCAAAAGATTTTGGAGTTGCCAGACATGCCCACACTCAACAATGTTTTCTTAAAGATGGCATAAATCTTTTCTATGAGTCTAATGAGAATAAAAATCATACTCCCACATACCTCTTATCTTCTTGCATTTGTCTACAAAATTTCAAGAATTGAAAATATAAATTGCAACCATGGCAATGTGCCCGAGGGTTGCAAAAGCCCACCTTGGGACTTTTTTCAATTAGGGGTTAAGGACCTTAGGATTAGTAATTTTTTTCAAAGAAAAATGAAATAAAAAGTAAACTGAAGTAAAAAAAGCTTCAAACCTTTTACTCATCTAGAGAGGTTATTTCAATCTTTCAAAAGTACGTAGCCATTTGAATTTCCTTTCTCTTGTAACCACATTTTTCATAAAACGATGAGTTCTCGATGGTGCAATCCAAAATAACCTACACAAAACAGAACCAAGTTATGAGAATGCAATGTCAAGACAATTACAAAATTTTCACCAATATGCTGTATTTCTTGAACCATCAGCTGTAAAATCAACCACTGCAAAAACGCTTTAAGACTGCAAAATAACAATTTAAGAAAAAAAGAGAGTGAAACTGGAAGACCTTATAGCAACCCTTGTCCTTGGCAAATCTTGTCAGAGACTCCACGATCCTGTTTCAGTAGCTCACCGCATTTCAATTTCAATTCCGATGTAGACATACAAAAGGACGGGAAGGAACCAATCTAGCCTTGAGCACACATCTCGAGCAGACAATGTCTTGACGTGCATGTTAGAGCATTTGATAACAAGTTTCTATCTAATGCGCATTGTATTGGATCAATTTAAACTACACATGAATTGGCAAAAGGAATCGGTGATACCATACGCACCTTTGACCAAGGCGCTGACCCCGCACAGACTGATCAACCACAACATCCTCAATGTGCCCCGCCTGCAATAAATTCATAATATGAGCATCCTAGGAAGCCATGACAAGCAATAAATTCCCCTCTCATATTCAAATACACTTGATTTACCAAAAAATATTGTATTCAACACTTCTTACCTTGCAACAACTGCGGAAGAACTTGTGCTCTATCAGGACAGATCCAGTTGCTACAATCTGCTGTTTCTCCACATCTGATTCAGTAAAAAGAGGTGAACAGATTACATACCAGAACTAATTTCCTGAAAACGGAAGTAGAAAATGGAGAAGGAAGAATCAGAGGAGCAGACACACCTTCGATCACCGCGACGTAATGATCATCTCCAAGTCGTTCAAGATACTGCACCCTCTCTGTTCCACAGCGCAAGAGAAATTAAAAGCTCCGTATTCAACGCGTACCAGATAATTACGCACACAACGAAAGCTTCTCCGAGCTCGAAACCCTAAGTGCTAACCTAAGCCAGACAAACATCCGGTAAAGCCACATTCTAAACAAGAAAGCATTGCAAAAAAATGTGACGACCACTACAGAATCGGAAAAGGGCGAAAGAATACTCACGGGCAAATTGCGCCTCCGTGACATCCCCCGCGACCGTGAGCTGGCCAAGCAGCTGCATGAAGCCTGTCCAATTCAATGAGCTAAAGAACATAAAACGCGCAACAGCCGATGACCTCTAAGCCGATTACAACCATTCTCAATGCGATCGTCACAGAGCGAGAGAGCGAGCGAAGTGGAAAGTTCAATCAAACCTTTGTGAAAGTCGGAGGGTGCAAGCGCTCGCAAGACGAACCTGTGAGCATTGGCCGGTTCCGTGTCCGCCATCGCCATCGCCCGCGAGCTCGAGCTTCGCCTTCGACAATACACACTCACAGGAGCTTCTAACGTC
Organism: Bryoerythrophyllum caledonicum; assembly: GCA_963971425.1. NCBI lineage: Eukaryota > Viridiplantae > Streptophyta > Bryopsida > Pottiales > Pottiaceae > Bryoerythrophyllum > Bryoerythrophyllum caledonicum. Next base: position 24,858,286 of record OZ020518.1, read on the forward strand.
GACACTGATAAGGATTCTCTCATTCTGAATCAGATACCCGCCTCAGTATTTCACGGATAACGTGCCAGTATCAGCCGTGTATGAACCCAGACCTCGGAATGCAGAATGCATTAAAGCGTCTCCTCAGAATACCCGCCAGAGTTGCTTGCTTGAATCGCCATAGTATTACCTGAGTATGTCTCAAAAATCTTGCTGTACTTGCATGTTATACACCCGAAACTAGCATCGCCGTTTTCTCCTTTTCCTTACGCTCTGAAACATCTCCTTTTGCTTCTTTTACTTTCACTCTATAACATCTCCTTTTGCTTCTTCTACTATTGCTCTATAACGGACGAGGCTATTTTGCAAGCGTAGACATGCGAGCGGAGAGCGGCAAGTCTAGGTTCGCGAGCCTAAAACACAAAAAGTAGAGAATTTTGAAGAAAAAGAAAAAGTTTACCAGATTATTTAGGGGAAAAAAATATTAAGTTTATTATGTCACTAGCCCTATTACCGTTGAGTAGGTGGCTGAAACATTGGGCAAGCCAAAATAGTTTTTGATAATAAAAAGACTTCAAGAGGAAAAAATTGCAAGTCATCATGAAGAAGGCCTATGACCATGGTGATAATTTTATCAAATGATGAAAATATATGCTTTTGGAGGTTAGGAAGATAAGGGAGAAGTAATGATAAATGGGTGGATAGTGAGAAATCAAATAGAAAGTTGGTAGCACGAACACACATGAGGTGGATAAAAAAAATGACGGTGAAAAGAATTGTTATGGAGGGACTATGAGTCATATCGATAAGGGAGTTCATATGGGAAAATGATGATAAACAAGGAGAGTGAGAAAGTAACGGTTTAGAGATGGAAAATGTTAATTTAGGATAGAGATACGATTTAGGAGAATTTTGATTGAGATCAAGTTAGGACATGATGTTTGTGAAAGGGACAACTAGGGTTGAAGGAATGCATAGAGGTGTTCGGAGGTCCACACACTGTGCTTGCCAAGTGACTTGTTTGACATATCTGTGAAATATGGACAAGAATTGGCCAATTGTCAACACATAGCTTGAAACCTTTGAAATGCTATTGGATTGTAAAGTAATAATGGAGCCAAGAGTTGCAAGCGGTACGATAAGGATACCACAGATTTTTGCAGCTATTGATAGTGCAAAGGCATATTTGTTATGGTGTTTAGTAGTCGGAGCTTTAGGATTCGTGCGGATGTTCTTTTCAAATTTCTTGGTAGACTGGTCCGAAGGATTGGAAGGGAGAAGGTAGTCCGCGAGATTCACTGAAATGCCTTTTTGCCGAATAGCTTTTGAGGATAAATCTCTACACACTTGGCAAGTCTCAAGTCGCCGCACTTGAGAGGAAGTATTTTGGACTTGCTAAGGTTAGTGCCCATCTTCACCGGCCAGACGTCTGGGACATGGGGTTTTGAAACCACTCATGGTCGTTGAGAATTGTGGGCACATCGATAAGTATTGTCTTTGTAGAAGAAAAATTGCATCTTCTCCAGTCTGCTCTTCATATATTTTCCATGAGGTCAATATAAGTTGGAGTAGATATAGGTCGCCTATTCTACACAATCCTTGCTACACAATATTTCTTGCCCTACATGGCAATGCAAGCTTTTCCCGAGGTCTTGGAAAGTCTTGCGATGTGCCTTTGCTCCTTGTCACGATCAGTCTCTTGAATAGATTTAACGTATTGCACAGGACAAATCAACCTCAATTGGTAGATGTCTGCATTCGGAGGGCATTTCAGAGTCATCAACTATGAAATCAGAAAATATAGATCATTATGACATCTTCTAAGCCGTGGATGAAAGAAACGGATCTTGTCTAGGCAATGGGAGTCAAATTGAGAACACAGGGAGAATTTTGCTTTTCAATTCAACGAGACAAATTCTTCTTTAATTTCCTAGTGAGGATCTCGTATGCAGGATTTATCCGCACTAGGCATTGTGGCAAGAGCGGCACAAAGAACCTTCGCATTTTCAATGTGCTAAGCGGTATGATAGAGACTAAAAAGTCGTAGTTCTTCTTTGTCAGGACCAGTTCTCGGCTTCCCACTCTTGATAAATTGGTAATAGACAATATCCTGCATGAATGCACACCATGTCATTCACAATGGCGACATACAAATCGTCTTTTTTTTTGCCGAACTATTGCAGTCATTTGTTGTGAACCGTCTATGTCAAATTACATGACAACATTTCTGCCATCTTAATATCAAACAAAACTTGCCGTGAGGAAGTTTTATTAGCAATGACTTGGCACGTGAAGTTGGAAGTGCAAACAAAGACAGAAAAGTGACTACAGTAGTATAGGGGAAGACGTCGTAGAGTGTGGCTGATGTCGGCTATACTTAAGAATTGGAACCAAACAAAATCATTTGTTGCCATCAACGATGAATGTTGTATCCTGCCAGGCTCGTATAGGCAGCCGACGTTGGCATTACAACAAGCCTCCATGGAAATATTATACTACCCAATAAATACTAAAGAATATATTTCTGAAAGCATTGATACTAGCAATTGATAGAGCGGACACCGCAAGCAAGAACGTTGCCGATGTCGGGTACGTTCAATTGGCAAAACAAAAGACATTTGTTGTGACACTATGAAGAGGCAGTCGATATCGGCGGCTTATAATCAAGATAGGGAAAAATTCAACGAAATGAAAACTTCCAAAAAATCATGGAAAAAAACAGAAAAATATAATGAAAAAATGCGTTGCCAGTGTTGGCAGTGTGTCATTGTAGAACAAAAAGGGAAAATCATTAATAGAGTAGATTGCATTATTGATGTTGACGAGCACAAAATTTTGACCATACTTAAAGATAGACTTCTTTAATTGTAGAAGGAATCTCTAGAAGAAGTTTCTAATATTGGTACTTTTCTTGAGGGCCCTTCATATTTGAAAAAGAAACTTTTAAAAGGATACTAACATCAACATTCCTCTAAACAGCCCTATCAATGTTAAAAAATGAAACCTTCAGAGCGGATGGCTACATGGACAATCCTAAAGAGGGCCTTACAGTGTTTAAAAAAGGAACCTACATAAAAGGTGCCGACATCGATATTGCTCCAGAGCACTCGTTCAATATTTAAAGCGGAACCTCTATACGGGGCAGTGATATCAAAATCCCATTACATGATTCTTAATGTTTATTAATGAAACCTTAGAAAAGAATCCTGACATTGGAACCTCTTTAGGTGGCCCCTTCAACGTTTAGAAAGAGAACCTTCAAAATAGGTGCCAACATTGGTACCTCTTAAAAGAGATCCTCCTCCAATGTTTAAAAAAAACATCTTTAAAAATGGTACCGACAACAAAACTATACTGTAAGGCCCTTCAAATATTTATTAAGGGAACCTCGACAAGACATGCCAATATCGGCATCCCTCCAAAAGCCCCCCCCTCTAAATATTTGAAGCAAACCTCCAAAAAGGCTACCAACAATGGCACCCCTTTAGAGAGCCCGTCCAGTTTTTATCAAACAAACCTCCAACAAGGCAGACAACATTGGTGCCCTTCAAAAGACCCCCTTAAATGTATATCAAGGAAACCTCTAAAAGAGCAGCGGACATCGGCGCCCACGAATAGGACCTTTAAAATGTATATAAAGGGAACCTTCAATAGGGCAGCCGACATCAACGACTTCTTAGAGGACCCCTTAAATGTATATTATGGAAACCTCCAAAAAGGTAGCCGACATTGGCACCCTTCTACAAAACCCCTTCAATGAATAATAAGGGAACCTCCAAAAGGGCAGCCGACATTGGCTACCCCTAAAGTATGCAATCACGCTTTAGAAAATTTGAAGATGTTTTTGAAATGATATTACATTTTATCATTGGACATTGTACAAATGAGTTATTTGCGGATGAAGTTATGAGATTCAGAACTTCATCCATTGATAACCCATCCGTACAATGTCCAATAATAAATTGTAGTACCATTTTGAAAATATCTTCAAATTTTCCAGAGCGTGTTGTACATTCTATAGGCAGCCAATGTCGGCTTCCCTTTTAGAGGTTTCCTTAGTATACATTTAAGAGGTCCTCTAGAGGATCGCCAATGTCGGTTGCCCTTTTGGAGGTTCCCTTAACATAAATTTAAAGGGTCTTCTAAAGGGGCACCGATGTTGGCTACCTTTTTTTTGGTTCCTTTAATATACATTTACGGGGCCCTTTAGAAGAGCGCTAATGTCAACAACCCTTTTGGAGGTTCCCTTAATATATATTGAAGGAATTCTCATGAGAGGCGTCGATATCGGCTGCCATGTTGGAGGTTCACTTGATATACATTAGGGGGTTCTCTTGGAGAGGGAAGATGTCCGCAATCCTTTTGAAGGTTCTTTAATATACATTTAAGGGGTCTTCAAGGAAGGCACCGATGTTGGCTGCCCTTTTGGAGGTTTCTTAATATACATTTAAGGGGTTCTCTTGAGGGGCGCCAATGTTGGTTGTTCTTTTGGAGGTTCCTCTAATATACATATAAAAGAACCTCTTATGGGGCACCAATGTCGGCTCTATTTTTGGAGGTTTCTTTAATAAAAATTGGAGAGGCCTTCTTGAAGGGTGCCAATGTTGGCAGTTCCTTCAGAGGTTCCTTTTTAAAACCTTAGAACTGGCGTCTACATTGGTGTAGATGTTGACATCTTCTTTGAAGTTCTCTAAAAAAAAAAAGCCTCTTTAGAAAGATATGATTGTCTCCATAGGTTGCTGAAGTAGCAAACTTCCAAGCGGACATTCAAATTCAACCTTCCCTTTGTAGGTAGCTGATATTACCAATTGCAAGTTTAAGTAAACTACAGTCTAGGAGATTCTCGCAGCAAAGCGGCTACTGTCAAGCGGAGACCGTAAGGCATGTTCCAAGTCTCTATCTAAGGTCTGTCGATATTGATTGCCTCCATATCATGACGTGCTATTATCGTAGTTTAGAACATTAGTGCACTCTCACCTATCCTTCATTGCATCCTTTGTTGATGCAATTGTATTTTTTTTATTCAGAAACAATTTGATAATGTTGTTTCAATGCAACTCGGATGTTTCTAGAGCAATTTTCTAGATAAGTCAATTGAGTGGACAACGAATAAACTCCACAAGGTGGTCAGCAAAGTTGTGCTGAAAGTGAAAAAAAATGATATTTATGTTGAAGAAGCTGCTGCCCATTGCGGATCCTAAGTATACTCCATAGTCTCTTGAACAAATCAGGCTACATAATCAGAGTTTGAAAGATTATCCAAAGATGTCTCAAAAAAAATTGATTTATCCCTCAACCTCTACAATGGATGCTGCCAGAAAGGTCAAGTGGCTGGAGTGCAAGAATAAACTAGCTTCTTCGCGTGTTTTACTGAAATTTCCAATGAGAAAACTAGTAGACCAATATTTTCTTAGATAGCTGATGAAGGCGAATTGGTAAGTACATGTTTGTTTCAATACCTTCAATAATCTTGATTCTAAACTAGTTCATATGATCTCACTAGAGATGCTTCTGCAGCTTTCAATTGAGGTGGTAGTCTTATTTGATTCTATATTATCTAAACTTGGAGAGGCGATTGACTTTCATCATTCAGGCTTTTAGAGAATGTCTCATTCTATTGATTCAAGATTACGTAGGGCGGATGCGCATTTAGCTATGGGACTTCGCAGTTCCGGACAAGTTGGATATCAAGGGTGTGCACAAGAACCGCATTGCAAAGTTGGGCGTCGGACTTTCATAGGCCATGACCTAGGTCTTATACAGATACTTTTCTACATTTTGTATACAAAGAAGGCGGCGTTAAAGATGCGTGTATACTTTGAAAGTTATCTAGACCGTGATGGCAACGGGTGCATTCTAGTTGAAAAAATCCCAAAAAGTGGGCCCATCTGCACTAGCATATATGCGGGTGATACTTCAACTCCCCAGTGGCCAAGCCCCTATCCTTGACATCAAACTCAAAAATGGCATCTAGCCTGACTAAGTTGGCACTAAGATTATGGTTTCTCCGCTAGATGTTGCGGCGCCTACAAAGCAGACAAGAGGAACGCAGAAGAAGGCGGCTGAAGCTGAGAAGGCAAAGAAAGAAAAAGCAGCGTTGCAGCGGTGAAGGCAAAAACAGTCGCGGAGGCTGAAGCTATTGTGAAGTTGAAGGTTGTGGTTACCAAGGCCAAAGCGAGCATGAAGCTCTTTGCTGAGGTTCCTATTGCTGAGATGACAACAAAGTAGGCGGCTCATAATGAGACCCTTGCGGTAGTGGATTTAGGTGTCGACACATATATCATTGATCTAGTCCACATTATCCTAACTATTGCGGTTACTGCTCAGAGCCATTACTCTAGCCCACTACCGTTAACAGAGGATGGATAAAGTTCCCTCTCCTTTATTACACAGAAATTGAAGTAGAAAGTAGATGTGCTTCCCGCTTCATTTTGTCACATCCTGCTTCAATCTTTGTTGAGCCCACGAGTATCAAGAAGATAATGGAAGTATTGTCTGATGTTCATGCTTGTGTACCAAATCTGAACAACTTTGTCTTTCAAATTCAATTTTATTTTCCCACTCTTTGCACTTATGTTAATTTACTCATTCTTTTGTCTTTGTTCCTGAAATCCATGTCGTTGTTGCCATTGAACAAAATACCTTTGTGGAGAGTATAGCCACATTCTCATTGGTTCCACAAAGGTGTTGCATTGCGCATCAACACCTCAGTAAAGAGAGTGCCAAAATTGACATTGATTGAAGGAAGTGATGACTTTAGATTGCCACTGCATTTCTAACTTGATGTCGTCGTTTTGATTACATTGCATCACTGCAATGTTTCAGAGTCGTTGATTTCAAGCTCTTCTCTTCATCCTATTCAAACTCTACAACGGATAGAATATCCATTATGGAAAATATAAACACTACTCTCGTACTACTAAACACGCTCTTCCCCTCCAAGCAACCTTTAAAATCACTCTACATTAGTTCATATGGAAATCTGCTATAGCAGTCTAGTATGTGGTCCCTCACTATGTCCATTGAAGATATATTGCTTCTTGAATTCTTCTTAGGAAAATTATTTAAATACCAATATTAGTTTCACATACATGGTTGGAGTCCCTCAGTCGACAGAAATCACGATTAAAATTTCCACTTAATTCAAATTCAGAGTCTCCCTCTTTAAATCTCACTTACTCGTTGGATATTTATAAGCCTTGATGAATAACTAGTTGAAATTGTATTTGGAATCCAACTTTCCTCTCCTCTTTTTGTGCAAAGAATTGTTTTCATCAAAACACAATTCATCCATGGTCATAGGGTAGTAATATCCATTTCATCGGTCAGTCCCTACTCTAATTTCACTTCTAGTGGCAATTTAGTACATCTTAATAGCACTTCAATCTCAGATCTACTCCAATTTTCACGGCTATAGGACCCTACCCTGAATGTTCACTTTTACTTTTCCTTTAACTTTAACTTTAAATTTCCATAAACTTTACCTTTTTTTCCTTAAACTCTCTACTTTTTGCGCTCTGGGCTCGCGAACCAAGGCTCGCCGCTCTCCGCTCGCAACTCTATGCTCGCGAAATAGCTTTCCCCAGAAAATTCATATCACTAAACATGAAGAGAAGAAAGAGAAAAGCTTTGTACTTTAGTGATGCTAAGATGTTGAAGAAGAGTAGGCAAATGAGGGAGAAGAAGTTGATGCCAAGGGATGTCGATCTAGGCAATATTGCAAGGGTTCTGACTTTTGAGGATGAATCACAGTGCATTCCAATTATGCGTAGTCGGAGTAGTCCCAAGCTTTCGAATATTGCAGAGCATCACACTGAAGAAATGCTACCTGGTGAAGATGTGGAAACCTTATCCGATAGGAGATGTGCAACTGATTATGAACTTGGTAAGTCCTCATTGTGGCTTAATGTCGTTGTCGATAGTTTTTGATCACTTATTTAGAATACACAAGTCTTCTCCAGTTCAGATTTTGGATCACTCCGGTTTGATTGTATTCAATCATATCAAGTATATTGGGTTGATTGCATTATATCTTGTCTAGGGGACCCCTTTTTGAAACTAGTTCAATGCTACATGAGATCTGAATTTAGGTTAGATTACAGTTCATGAAATCAGGGCTTGGAGTACGTTGAACTTAGCTCTCGTCAGTTTTGTTTCGAGTAGTAAGAATCGGGTGGCATTGACAGTACTAGAGATTAGGGTTTTGAGATGATAGAATTTGATGATCGTGATAGAACACTAAGGGGGGTTTCACACTAGGGGCCGAGCTCGAGGGGCCGAGCTCGAGGGGCCGAGCAATTCTAGCAATTTGATTGGCCTAGAGTTGAAAATCGGCCCGTGGGCCTTCACACTAGGGGCCAAGGGCCAAGGGCCGAAGGGCACCAAAATGCTTACATGGCAGCACTTTTTGAGAATTTTGGCGCCAATAGTTCGGCCCCTCGAGGAGAGTTTGGGTCCAACAAGAATAGAAACCCAAACTTTTGCCGAGGGGCCGAACATTTTCTCATTAAAATAATTTTAATAATTTTTTACAACTCCAAAACTCGGCCCTTCGGCATAGTTTGGTCTTCAATGGAGTTCGGCCCTTGGGCTTAGTGTGAAACGCCCCTAAGTTAATGTCAGGAATGGCGGCATCACCGTCTTAACAAATTGATACCCCGCCCCCTTCCCCTCCGTTTCCCACGTTCCAGAGTCCCTTCCTTCAGTTCTTTCTCTTCTTCCCACCTATGGGGGTTTCCAATTCAATGAACTCTCCCTCCTTAATAGGACGCGGCAATAAGGGAGATAGAGTCGGGACAGTGAAGAAATAGAATGTGGAAAAAAAGGGAGGTAGAGACGGGACTGTAAGGGAGGAATAGTCGGGAAGTACAAAGGGAAGTACTGTCGGGATAGTAGGGAAATATAGTGGGGAGAGTAAGGAGTGAACGGTGAGTTTGACGCGCCGTGCCGTGACTGTTTATAAGTGAGAGTGGGTGACGACACTACTCGAAGGGAGGAAGAGTCGGGACAAAATGGGGTGTAGAGTCCGAAGACTAAGGGAAGTAGAGTCGAGACAGTAGGGAGATAGAGTCGGGAGTATAAGGAGAGAACAATGGGGAAGAGACGCCGCGCCGTGACTTGGGAGTAGAAGTGCGTGGCAGTAGAACTCGACGGGAGGGTGCCGCGCCGCGCCGCGAAAGGGAGGGAGTAAATGTGAGTCTGGCCAGTAGCTTAGTCGTGAAAGAAAAAAGAGTGGAGAGAGGAAGAAAGCTGGGGCTGTGAGTCTTCACGCGAGAGTGCCGCACCTCAACGTGCCGCGCCAGGGAGGGCGAGTAAGTGGTGAGTTGCCGAAATGGGAGGCGAGTTGAAGTTGCTTTGAGTTCACTGATTCGGGTTTTGTGATGTACTTCACTGATTAGGGTTTTGTGACCTCCGAAGCTGTTAAGATTCGTATCTTCTTCTGAATCACCCAAGGGTTTCTGGATTTTGTGTTTGCGCTACAGAGGAGGTGTACAAAGACTGCGACGTGAGTGGAGCAAAAACCGGCGACGTGAGTGGACAAAGAATGGCGGATAAGCTTCCGAACTAAAGTAATCTTGATCTTGGTCTATATGTTAAGTACTCGTTTATGTGATTCTAGTGACGCGTTAGGTTGGAGGCAGAGCCACCTCTGGTGAGGTGCCGTTGTCGGCACCTCCTCGGTGGTGCCTCTCCCCTTACGGAGAGGGGCACCACCAAGGGGGTGCCGACAGGGGCACCTCCTCGGAGGTGACGATGTGTATCTAGGCACCTCCTTGGGGTTTTGCATTTTTTTTATCGACTTTACATTGCTCGGCCTCTTTCATTGACTATATGGTGTTTATTAATGTTTTTTCATTGTGATTCCAGAGTTTTCCATCACCACTGAGACTGGCTCCGACCTTCACAACTCAGAGAATGAAGGTATTGCATGCAGCTTTATTTTTTTATTTTTGTTTTTGTTTTCTTATGGAGATTCTGGACTGTTTTTCAGGAATTCCGGCGACTGAGACTATAGTCCTTGACGAGGAGGACATTGTTTTTAGTACGAAGCCCATGTCTGCTGACGAGCTTGGGAAGGAGATGGATGACTTGGTGTTAAAGGAGTCCGTGAACACCATCCTGGTTTGGAGAGGCTTTGGTTCAAACCAAAGGCCAAATCTAAGTTACATATCCCTCTTTGTAGAATGATATCATTACCGGTTGTCAGGCCTTTCTTGAAGAATGATGTTATGGGATTGGGAGCTCATTTTGTAAGCACAAGGTACATGGATGGCCACGGTGTGTTCTACGTGGCTATGGAGAACAACGAAGGTAAGACTGTTCCTGTCTCTGAGGCAATAACAGGATCCTGGAGTCCATTCTGGACCAGTGTAAATGAGCGCTTCAAAAAAGAATTGCAGAATGATGAGGATTTGAAACAGTTCTCTGGAATCATGTTCCACGTTTGGGATGGAAACCACAGATTACAGGCTTTTATGCCTGTAATCAACCGAGATCATTTCAATGACATCAACTAGCATTTCATGGTGGAATCTATAATTCTTAATGTGGACGGTCAAGTGGCTCCTCTACTTACAGCTCTTCACCAAGTGAATTGGTATGTTCATTTCCCTATAAAATTAGTTTCATTTCATGGTGTGATCCTTATTGTCGTCATTCACGTTATGTGTTTCCTTATGAAGACTTTAACCAATTTAATAATCATGGCAGATAAGTGAGTACTGAACATTTCATTGATTCCAGTTACTTTAATTCCGTGGAATTTGTTGCATTTGTCAGATATTAAGTCAAGTTTACTGAATGAGAAGCTTAGAGTTTGACTCAGTGATTTGTGCTACCAGGCGGAATCAGAAATCTCATGTGACAACAAATCTAGTCCACAAGTTATATCGTATTCATGGAATTGTCGGGCAGCCGCTCGAGTATTTTGAGTCGCTCGTGGGCAAGGACGAGATCGTGGCAGATGAGGCAAAGCAAAAGTCAAAGGACAAAACTTGGTATACTTTGACATTTAAGTCTCTCATCGCAATTCTTTATCAGGTGAGTCCGACTCGGCTACACTATGCGCTTTATGACGAGTTTTTGTGAATATTTTGAATGAACCTGTAACTGCAACGCTTATTTCACACTCTGCTGAAATATTAAACTTTTATTGTATTTTTAAATCTGAAAGTTCTTAAGGTTACTGGTTTCGGTTTCCATGTCATGTGGATTTGGTTTTAGACATACACAGATTATGGTTTCCTGAGTTACAATGACTTAAATTAATTGAACTGGAACCGTGACGTTGAGAGCGTGATGAGGTAAAATTTTAAATCCTTAATATTCATTATTTCATGAAAATAAACTCTACTGCAGATTTGGATGACTGAATTTTGTGACTTCGGTTAATTTTTTCGGCTTTTTTATTTTTTATTTTAGTCATAGGTTAGGGTGACTTTATATCCTTAAACTCGATTTTAAACTTCGACTCTTTTGTTACATGTTTTGAGAAAAATCTTAATCAGACTTGTACTCCAACTAAAGGTACTATTGGTAGAATATTCCTTTCGAGGAAAATGTCTTCATCATTTTTTTCTAAAATATGAGCCTCCAGATTATTTGAAGATAAGATTATTTGAAGTACTCTGTCCATAACGAAAATGATGAAGTCTTATACGTGAAAATAACTCATTGTACTTGGTTATATGGTTTGAAGGGAAGCCCTAGAATCGATTTACTGTTTTGAGATTATGTGGATTTGAATATTGTGCCTTTGCTTCAATTTCGGTGGTTCTGTTTTTCGTGTTTTTACAATAATTTCTTCTCCCAAATGTTGCCTAAATTTCGTTCTTTTCTCTGCAGCAAGAGTTGGGTGATGCAGTTGCTCACGCAAATAGGAAGCTCAAAGAATAGTACTCTAACGAGTCATCTTGGACTTCAGCAAAAATTCATGAGTTTGTTTTTGAACGTGTTGAAAAAGTGAAGGTGCAACTAAGCTCGGAGCTCGAGAAACAATTGCCAATTGCGGACCCGAAACATACTTTTGAGTTCTTGACACAAGTTCGAATTCACTATGAGAACTATGAAGATGATCCTGAGATGTCTCAGGAGAAACTATATTACCTCGCCACCTCTGCTATGGTTCCCAGCATAAGATAAAATGGTTGGAGCGGTGGAACAAGCCACCTTCTTTGCGTGAGCAAGTTCGATTTCCAAGGTCAAAGTTTCCTGACCTTGACTTCCCTGACTGGCTTCACAAGGCAACATGGTGGTCTAAGGTACTTATTTCTCTGTAACTAGTCGTGACTATATTTTGTGCCTTATTTCTCTGTAACTAGTCGTGATTATATTTTGTGCCTTATTTCTAAGTGGTATTGTTAAGTTTCATTCTATGCTATATTTCTAATTGATTGAATTCAATATTGTTGTTTGATTTGTGTTTTCAGCTCTCAGGTGAGATCGAGATACTTTTTGACGGGATTTTATCTGACATGGAGGTTGTCATTGACTACTCCCCTGAGAATGGTATGCCCATTCCAACTATATCCAAATACATTGAGCAGATGCGCGTGCAGCTCTAGGATATTGCGTTTCAAAATGAATTCAAGGGGAAAGGAGTTCACAAGAATAATCCACCGGAGAAGCAAGTGGGATTGAAGCATGCCATCAACCGCACTCTCTACAGGTACTTCATGTACATAATTTTCCCAAGGAAGGCAATCACTAGGACTCCTCCATCCTTCTCCAATTACTTGGAGAAGACTAGTGATATGTTTATGTTCACTGAGGATATGACGAAGACGTGGGGCCGGGAGCATTGGGAGCGTTGCGGGTGGTATATGGATTGTCCAGTGAAGAGGCCACCTTCATTTGATACCGACCTCTGGAATAGTGTCCAGCCACATCTTCAGGGTACAAAATTGTTAGTTCCATTAGTCACTACCAAAGTTGGTGCCAAGAAGACTCGTGTCTTGAAGCGGAAGGCCGCTGCTGATGCTGAGGGTGTTGCGAAAGCAAAAGCGGAGTCAGAGGCCGCCGCCAAGATCCAAGCTGAGTCATTGGCTGCAGCATCAGCAGTTGTTGCAGCCCTTACCGCCGCAAAAGCGGAACTAGCCGTTCAACAAGCTCAGCTGATCCCTTTAGGATCAGCTGCCGATGTTGATAACATTCAGATGTTGGATTCGGAGTCCTTGATGGCGCCTCCATGGTTTAGTAGGAGATCAAAGCGAACTCTTCCCGAAGCTTCGAGCGCCTCGAGTCTCCTTTCACAGTGTTCTAATATACTCATTCTGAATGTTAATGCAGGAAGAACCTCTCCACCTCTCTCTGCGACAGTCTTCCTGGACAACTCATCGATCTCCATGATCATGGAGTCCTTTCCCGCGCAGCATTCGACTCTTCTTCAAATCAATTCATTTGTCCTCTAGGTACTTTGGAAATTTCACCATTAATTTAATTCAGAAAGTTTGCACTTCATTTCTGTTATTTTCTCATTGTCGGTCTTCACATAGAATATGATTGTTTCACAACTGTGACCACAATTACTTATTATTCATATTGTATCCAAAAACCCATTGCCTTTGTTTTGAAACAGTTTTACTAACTCCTGCTTTTCCAGGCACGGAAGGAGGCCTCCAGTTCAGGACGGTCCACTCATTGTCCTCATAGTGGGTTCGACTTGATCTTGGCAGACATCCCTGACCGGATGTCGGTCCCATCCATCTGCAAGCATGCGTTGGACATTCATCGTGGAATGAATATTCGATTGCGGCCGTGAAAAGCTTATTTGAGTTTTCGGATTACTTTCTTCATGATACGGGAGGAATACTAATCTTCTTGTCCGAGGTCCCCTCTATCCGATCTGATGTGTTGTCGTATGCAAGCGTATACGGTTTCAAGGTTTTCAGAGAATGGTGGGCAACTAACAACCTCCCATTTACCTCGCACATTAATGCAACGCTAAAGGTTGAATTTCTGGTCTTTCTCCCAATATTACAATTGGTTCATTAGTTGATTTTGAAGTCAGTTCTCATTCTAACAGCTCTCTTTTGAATTTCACTTACTCTGCAATCGCAGTCTCGACGGTTCTGTGTTTTGTTCTTTCTTCGCGAGAACGTAGATGGTGCCAAGTTTACATTTAACAAGAACAAATCCCTCTCTGAGGTGGGAATGGGCGTGGAAAAATCCGATGTTCTTTTCAATTTCACCTCCGCCGAGTCTCAATCCATGCGAAGAGTCATTCCATTGAGGGGGCCACGTGAGAAGGATGCTTCCTTCCTCCAGATGTTGATCGAGGCGTTATCACAGCTTGGCGCGGTTGTTCTGGATGCATTTGCCTCCACTCGTGAGTCTTGTTTCTATCTCTTGCTAGCTTGTCCCGTACTGTTATTCTAATATTTCGAATTTCCTCTGTAGGGAATTCCGTGCGCACATGCCAGATGTCCGATCAACATATCGTAGCTTTGGAAAGCGACACAGCTATCTTCAACGAGAAGTTGAAGGCCCTTTCATCGCCATTATCATGTCCGACCAACCGAACTTAGTCGCCTGAAGTGGCAACTCTCCCGGATGAAGACGTCCCTATCCGGAAAATCGTGAAACGTAATAGATTGAGTACGTAAGTTCAATTTTTATATATTTGCAACTCTCTGCCATTTATTGTGAAGAACTCCATGATTTCATTACCTGATTTTCCTGTACTCTCTGCAGTTTGATTGCAAGGGTGGTTTCTTTACCTAGTGAGTTTTTGCTACCACCTTGGGCCGGACATGCTGCTGACATATTGGCGTCTACTTCGTCTCCTCGGCATTACAATCCCCGTGTGGTTTGTTATCTAGATCTAGAAGCCGACATCGATTTTCATGTCCTTCCGTCTTCTTCGGCCTCTAGTTCTTTTGCTTAGACTAGGATTCTCTTTTGTCTCACGCGTTTCAGAGGCACGCCCCTTTGATAACGACCGTGCCCTTCTTATATTTCCACATTTTATTTTATTTTATGAGTATGAATTGTTTGTTTTCTTTCGCTGCCACCTACAACCAAATTGCATGCAACACTTCTTGTCTGCGTGTTTAAAGAGATAGCTATAGTATCTTTCAAGTATTTGATGATTCTCTTAAACCTATTCTCTAATTGGTTCCATTCATATGCAACAAATTTATGCTATCAAAATTCTGATGGAGACATCTTTTCAAATGAGATTGCAATTCGGTTCTGAAAGTCGCCATGTCTTTCATAGCGTACATGACCTTCAGTATCCTATATTTTATTTTGGTACTATTTAATATACTAACTACCCACGCTAAAGCTAAAGATTATTTTTGCTCTATAAAGGCAATTTCACTTTGTATATATAATATCATTGCAAAACTGAGTATGTAGCTTCTTATTTGACATATAATTCAATAGTAACAAGTCATTGCTATATTCTCTTCCTATATGAGCACCCTAAACCTATTAATTCCACTTGTTCTACTATTTAAACAAGGCATCTTTAATCCTCCTAAATCGTATCCTAATGTACTGAGCCTTCTCCATATCTTACCCAACTTTAGTAATTTTTTAAATTATGGTTTTCTTAGGTCATCCACTATAATTCAGCATAAATTTTTAGTGGACATTGGTATAGTAAATAAATGAACACAAAAATTGGTTTAATATAAAATTGTAGTAGCAAACTTGGGTTTATAATACGGCGTCACTAATTTAAGGATGTTCTAGCTATCCACAGCCATAGGGTTCCTACATCCCTCCACAAACTTATCAAATGTTCCCTACTCAAAGAGTACCACCAAATATAGAATGGAATACCCAATAAATGTTTAAATTTTATGGAACCCACGGCTATAGGACCTCTACCGTCAACTTTGGCTCTATTATATTTATTCTTCTACTGGCTTCATTGCCAAATTTATGGCTTCGTTTTCCAAAAAAAACCCCAACTTTACCGCTCTAGGCTCACAGCTCACCGCTCAAGGCACGCAAAATAGCTCCGTCCGTCCCTTGACTTGTCATCCTTGTCAAATCAAGTTTTGTTAGTGAGTTTAGAAAGATTAGTAATTTTCTTTGCTTGTAAGTGGTAGCTTATCAATAGTGACAATGTCATGTTTTCTATTCTACTTGCATTTGAAGATTCTCCCCATGTGGAGTGTGAGACACTAGACTTCATGAGTGATTTACATGTTTCTCCTTGAGGGTGTGCTATGCACATTTGTATTTATGTATATTTTTTGCTTATTTAATGTTGACTATGACTCTTGATGTGTTGTGTTTATGGATCTTACTTTACATGATAGACTTTATGTCACATTGAGGAATCCCTCAATGTTACCTTGACTAAATTGGAAGATCTCTTGATGATACCATACACTACTGATTTTTTGGACAACTCCTTGCAAAAATAGTCATCCCGGAACATACACACTAGTTGTCATTGAACTATGATTTGAATAAAATCTTAATCTATTATTCTTTTCATACTTCATGCGTAATTTAATGTTACATTTGATGCTCATCTACAGATAATTTTCTCCCTACATCAATTATAAAATTTCAAATGGTTGGTTGCAATATACTGTTACAGAGGTAACAATGAGGAATCTTCCATTTCAGCCTCTTATGTAGAAGAATGTGCAAAAGTCCAGATTTTCTTTTAACCCCTAAATGGCCAATGTCCACTCGGGAGACATTTTGAGTTTGGATATGGTACCACTTTCTCAAATTTAGGCATAATTTTTTGGGATTTCTTTATTGAATGGGCAACCTTTTATTAGCTTCTCGTAGACATAATTTTTGTAGACATATGACTTAGGGTTCAAAATTTACAATATTTTTTTTGTACCATATACACATAGTGTAGCGGTTTAAAGTGACATACAAGGACATCTTCTACCCCTCTTCTACTTCTAAAATTTGGTGCGTATGAACCTAACATGATCCTTTAAAAGTTTAAATTAGAAAATCACGAACCGTACTGAAAAAGGTTGTCATAGACGGTGATTGAAGTTTGATGAAGGTGTTTAGTATGACCTCAAGTACGATTTATGTCCCACTTCAAAGGCCGATATCTTTCAATCCGTGTGGTCAAACTAAACAATTTTTTTACCACATACACTTGTACAATCCCAGTACAAGATCCAATCATTAGGTATGTAAAAAATGTGTTGATTTGCATTTTGTGTTGAATGCATTGAAATTGGTAGTTTCTAGTGAGTTTGGGTGCTAAAATGCCTTGGGCCTTTAGGGGTTAAAGTCTTGATTGAGTAAAATATGGTATAATTTCTTTTAGCAACAATTTTAGCAACAATCTATCTTGTTTTAATGGCATCATCCTTACAGACATTGAGAGTGGAGAAAATTGGCCTACCGCTGATACCACTCCACCACACTATGTTCATGTGAGTAGATAGTCCCAAATGCTTGCACCTCACTAAAGAATCTAGAAAACACATGAGCACACCAACAATATGTGAATAATATTGAGACTACATACCGTACCTAGTGGTCGCTTTCAACACCCCTATGTCAAAAGAATTATTTTTCTTGGACACAGTGATTCGGTTACAATGGGTATCACTTAAGTATTATATGTGTATCACCAATGCATTGCAAGGGTAGCACTTTGACATTACATGGATAATCACCCAAACAAAAACTTTATATTTTCCAAAATTTTGGACAACTCTCCATTTTGAAATAATTATGTACAAAAGCGACCATGGCGTAGGGTAACTTGTAGTACACTAAAATTCATGTTTAGTGAAGCCACAATATATTTAAATTTAAATATGCTACAAGTTTTCATTCAAGATGAATATTTTACCAACAATGTTGACGAAACAAAATAAGACAGGGGATTCACTCCCCACTCTCTCAGTTACCACAACATGCTCACCCAAATTCTGAAACATGGATACAAGTTTACAAGTGATCACCATCATCGAGGCGCCGGCCAGCTGATGTCCGCGGCGCTGAACGTGCCGGAGGTGGAATCGTCCGACTGCTGCACGGGATGCTGGAGAAACTCTGAACTTGTGGGCGGAATCATGTGAGTCGCAGCATGAGAGCTCGGGCCATCGCCCTCGAGCGCGACCGCATTGCGGAGCTCCTGAACGACCTCTTCCATGAAGGGGCGGTGCACCGACCTGGGCTCCACGCAACGCATAGCCAGTTCTGCCACAGTCCACACGGCGCCCTCGTTGGGTGCAGCAAGACGCAGGTCCGGGTCTAGGACCTGCTGCATCCCGGCTGCTCCACTCTGCAGCGTCGTACGCACCCAGTCGCAGAGCGTCCAAGCCGCGTGGTTGGCGGAGGGCACGGACGATGACGGTAGTGCGAGGCGCCCCGTGAGGAGCTCCAGGAGCACCACGCCAAAGCTGTACACGTCGCTCTTGGTGGTCAGGAAGTGCGAGTTCACATACTCCGGGTCGATGTAGCCGCGCGTGCCCTGGACCATCGTCATGGACCCATTGTTGGCGTCCCCAGGCGCGAGGCGCGACAGCCCGAAGTCGCCCACCTTGGCGGCCTCCTTGGTGCCCGTCAGCAAGATGTTGGTGCTCTTCACATCGCGGTGCACGATGCCCGGGTTGCACCCCGTGTGTAGGTAGTCCAGCCCTGCATCAAATACCATCCATGAGCTCATTTGTAGGTACTACTGCTCATGACATCTACTAGTGTTCAATGAAACATGTTTCAATAAATTATGCTTACCATTTCATTGGGGGTACTTGAGCACTAGATATGTGATGAGGTGAAAGTACAGGTGCTAATACAATTTGGACAAGTCAATCAGGAAGGTGAATGCAAAAAGACCAACTCTAAGCAAATGAAGCGAGTTTTACTGCAACTATGGTTGGCTAGCAGGTGTCACAGTGATGATTCATTACCACACTAACAACTCATCACACTCGTCCTTGATTAGGATGATAGTCTGAGAAAGAGAGGTTGAGGCTCTATCTGCCCCTTTGTGGAGTCCTCTTCTCCACCTTAATAGTGTCATTTCACCAAGCCATGACACCCACTAATGACACGCACATATGAATGCACTTCGACATTATATACCTTGCGCTGCGTTCAGGGCGATGTTAAGGCGTGCCTTGAAATCCAGCACTCCCAGGCGCGATGACGCTGCAGAGAGATTGATGCACAGTTTGTTAGACATGATGCAACACTGGGAAATGATGAGACATGACCTCAAAGGAACAGATGTGAATCTAACACAATTCATAAGTCCTGGTTGGCCTGTCCAGATTGTGTACTTCTACTGTAACAAACCTCTGATTGAAGCCGTGCTCAGGTACCCTGATGAAACAGGTGTCATAATTTGATGAAAACAACCGAAACCCTAATATTATGAAACTCTGGTTTATTGCAACTTTGGGGAATCATGGTTGTACCGTCTAATCTGTCACGTAAGGAGCCTTGGGGCAGGAACTCGTACACCAGCATGCGATCCTCGCCTTCGTTGCAAAAGCCCAACAAGGAGACCAGGTTCCGGTGATGGACTTTGGATAGAACATCAACCTACGAAGAGTCCACCATAACATATCAGACTTTTGCTTAATGGACTTTTTGGGATGAACCATTGACATTGGCTATCATTTGCACGACCCCAAACCCATTCCATACCTCGTTGAAGAACTGGGCCGCTCCCTGAACTTTTGCACTACGGTCCAGCACCTTAACCGCCACTTGTTCACCACTCGGGAGCTTTCCATAGTACACAGGCCCGAACCCGCCCTTGCCAATCACTCTCTTGAAGTTCTCCGTTGCCGCAGCGATGGCGGCCGCCGAGAAGCTCCTTGCGCCTCCAGCATTGGGAGTTCTAGACTCTCCCAGCTCCACAGCAGAAGGAGCCGGTGGGACTGGAAGATTAGAGCGACGTCTTTTGTACACGCAGCAGTAGTAGATGAGGGCTGCTGCAGCAAGTATTCCTACCAAGCCAACTCCCGGAATGGGACCGACAATGACCCAGCTGTTGAACTTTTTGTCTGGTACAGGTCCAGCTATCAAGAGAGGATTCCCGGGTTGGAACCTGCACATAAGAGAACGAGAGTCATGACTTTCAATAAACGTAGATTTCCACGATAAGCCGACTCTAAACCCTAGTAATCCCTTAACCTTGAACCCCAAGCCTGAGTCAAGATAGAAATGGCACTTCAAACTTCTACAGATTACAAGAGAAACTTCTAGTAGAAACAGTCACAAGAGTTCTTTCTGTCATGGGTTTCAGTTGAACCCCTTCTTAGAAATTCCAAGTGATTCATTTGAGGTTTAGTGAAATGTAGCAATGGACATTTAGGAGGAGTTCGAGATGAGCTTACCTAAAGTCTAGCCCGCTTTTGCTCAGAAGGCTTGAAGGGATGCTGCCGTCAAAATTATTGTCATGCACATACCTGCACACCAATAAGGTAGAGGACACCAGTTCCGTTAGTTTATACCATGAAGCATATTTACAAGAATGATTTCCATAAAGCAAATATATCCGGACTAGGTCATGAGCAAGCAGCCCCTGGTTATGAGAAAGTACATGTAAACCCATGCACAGGGGTTGTTTACACATTGGAATGATAGCAATGCTCTTGACAAGGGTTCCAGGAGAAGGGCATCCTTATTCAAAGCAGGTCTTGATTACGGAGACAAAACCCTTGTCCTTCCTTGGGAATGGTTGCCTATCATCTCTCACTTATGGGACATGAGTCATGCAAATTTGTGGTACTCACAGTTCTTTCAGAAGTGGTAGCTGCCCTAGCCAAGCAGGCAGTGGCCCGGTTAAGTTGTTGTCTTGCAGGTGCCTGAGTTCATGGAAGAAGAGAGTTAGTCAAAGCGAGTGCCTACTGCTGAATAATAACAGGTACTAATCTTCATGGCATGAATAGGGAATCGCTGCTTGGTAACTATACTTACAGTATTCGCAAATTCTTCAATAAACTCAAGTCCGTGAGAAGGCCCTCGAAATTATTGCCAGAAAGTATTCTGCACATCCCAAGCGCATGTATGGGATCAGATTATGATGCAAGTTGTCAGAATAGACTCACAGGGTATACTGAATGGCCCGTACAAGGTGGTGAGCTTCGGTAGCTCGTTGAATTCCATCGGTATGGCTCCCGACAGATCAAATTTACTGACGTTCCTGCAAAGTTGCAAACAAAGCACACATGATCAACCAATCCACCAGGTAGAGATTGAACACAAGTGAAATGATCTAATTTACCAATGGCGGAAGAAATGTAGCACGAAGTCTCAGTTCAGTGTATCTTTTTCATATTATCAAATGTGACTAAATTCATCTCATACAATAGGAGCTGGAGAATTCTACTCACACTGTCTCAATCGTTGGAGGGCCAAGAGAACTGCAAACGACCCAAGAATGACGAACCGGAACACAGGGATCGCCAGTCCAATTTCCTAACTTCAAACTTGACTTGATGTGCTCAATAGCAAACGCTGCACATAAAAACAGACTTCTAATTGAGGAAACAATATGAAGCATGAGCAGTCACTTCACTTGTATTGTGATACTGTTCACAACGTCAATGCAGCCCATACCTGTAGAGCCCATAGTAGTAGAGAGAGGAGGCAACTCGTGGTTATTTTTCATGATGAACTTATGTGATCATCCAATTGAAGAAGTTGGACAAGATCCAACCATTGACAAGTTATATCCGGTAATGTGCAAGCAGCCCCTTGATTGTGGAAACAACCTGTCTCTCCACCAAGGTTAGTTCTCATGATCCGGGGCTGCTTGCCAACTACCCAAGTTGATTTCTATTCTAGCAAGCTTGTGACATAACTACAAGAGCATGTATTCTCAGGGATCAGGTTCAGATTTTTTCTTATGCAAATAACCAAGGCCTGCTTACACATGACAAGAATCATTATAAGAACGACTCACCGTCATCGCTGACAGTCTTCGCGGGCGCTACGACGGGGAGGATTTCAAAAAACTCGAGGGCATTGAGTATAGGGCCATATACAGAGCCAGGAGCAGGTGCAAACACCACAGTCTCAGTATGAGGGTCTACGAACTCAAGGGCGTCCCAGCGCAAGTAAGAGCCGTCCGGACCGTACGTTTTCCTCATGTTCACCGTTGACACACCGGCGCTGTTGGGATCGACCGTGAACTCTCTCGAGGTGGCATTGACATTGGGGTCCAGTTCTGCAAAGTAGAAGATCACGAAACCTGTGGTCCCTGGCCAGTGAGGCAAGGTTAAAGTCATGTTCCCTGCTGAAGTCAGTGCCGACTGAAAAATCGCCGTGGGAATTGTGCTGTAAGCTGGAGGGTCGTAGAGCCCGTAGGAGATAGAACTCGCTGTTGCCAGGGTCGACAATGGCGATGTGGCGGAGATTACATTTGGCTGCTGGTCGTCTACATGATGCCAATACCGGTCGTATACGTCCTTCGGGTACCTGTCGAGCGAGGAGCAAGGCTGGCGTCAGGAAAAACCTCAACTAGATCTCTACGGTAACATGCTCTATCACAAGCTTGCTAGAAGAAAAACTAACCTAGGTCATGTGCAAGCAGCCCCAGATTCTCACAGGCGAGACAGAAGTTCCATAATCAACGGCTGCTTGCACAATACCAGACATAATGGTTGGATCTAATCAATCAAGGGTCACGAAAGTAGGGCATCATAACCTTAGCGGCAGTGAAGGATTATGGGTAATGACCTTGTCATTCCTAAACGATTACGAGCTGCATTGACGTTAATATACATCATGTTTCTCACAAGCCCAACTCTTAGATTCTGATTCTCGTAAACAAACAAGCCTTTTAAACACGAGAAAATTTGTACCCTAAATAGGGGTCGGCCGCCCCAAAGTTGTATCGCCTTCTGTTAAAGACGGCGTAGCCCTTTGACAGGTATTTCTCCAGCATGGTAGGGTAGGGGTTAATCTGCCGTAATGAGATGGCAGAGATGTAAGGGTCGGTGTCGGTGTCGTCCCTCAGCAAGCAAAGGAAGGTCGCGTTCCCTTGCGCCTGGTACGTTAACTCGTAGAAATAATAATTGTTGGTGTCGGACACGATTTTCTCGTCCACTTTGAGCCCGTCCAGGGACATCTGGAATGAAGGCATCACCGTGCTGTACCCGCCGTGGTAAAACTCCGCCCTCACCATGTACGTGGAATTGGACGTCACTGGCATTTTGTAGCAGTACTTGGAAACTCGTGAGTCGTTGAAGAATCTCAGGGAGTCGAGCTGCGGGTGTCCCGGGGAGGCGGGGACGTTCCTAGAGGTGTAGCCTGTGGAGTCTACGTACTTGTCATCTCCATGCCACGTGAGTCCTGTCACCGGGTCTGCTGTGTCCGTCCTCGTACCGCAGTCGATGTTCAGAAATATTCCTGCCAAATCAAACCAACATGGTGAATCACGTGCAGGAGTAGGTTGATTTTTTAACCAGTCGTTTAGAAGGGAAGAAAAAACAGCAACTAATTCTGACAATAGCCTTGTTACAAAGCTCGAAGTATCAGCGCATCGTCATTATGGTACACTCGGACTCAGAAACTGAAAGACAAGGTAACACTGACGACAAATGGTGCCAACTTCTTAATCTATGAATCTATGGTAAAGATCATAACCAACTTGTGATCTGAGACTAGAGAGCTCTTTTCACAGACCTGGGTCAGGAAGGGCCTCAGCCCAAGCTCCTGGGGCGAACATAACCAGTAAAACGAGCGGCAATAGAAGAGTCCCCATCTTCAACAGCTTCCTGCTACTAAACAAGTTCTATCTTCTTGTCGCTAGAAAGGAAAGCAGAGCCTCTTCCTCGATGAACCAGTGACCTTGCAACCATCCCCTGAGCAACTACCATCTCCTCAACCCTCTGCGTCCCACCTTTTCAAACAGGTCTCACCAAAAGAGAAAGTCTGCAACTGCGAATCGATTACTTGAAACAAGTGAGGATGAAAGAAGTCAATAGCTTGTCGGAGTGTATCTTCGGATTTTAATAAGGGATTTTCACCTGGTGGTAGAATGTTCGCAGGCAGTCGGTACGCAACTTTCGGGGCCCAGCAAAGCTGGCCATCCTCGGCACTAAGGGCTGCATCGAAAGGAGGCAGCGCCTTGCTGCCCGCGAACCTCCCCTGCCCGGGGGCACCCCGTTCGACCAGCCTGTTAGCCTGTTTGTCCCGATACCCGGCTGCGGGCTTGCACCCGGTTCTCGACGGCGGGGGTGCGGCGGAGCAGTCTCCTCCCATACTCCCACACTCCCACCCACCTTTCCTGCTTCTTCCCGCTCATTCTCTCTTTTCGCAACAGCTCTCTATCCGCCGCAGAAACCTGTGACTCGACAACCATACTTGGTTATGTCGTTCACAGATTCTGCTTTACTTAGCATAGCTCTCCTGATATTACTCTGTGTTTGTAGCTTGGTTCGATAATTCTCTGTGAATTTCGAGTTTCGTGTTTCGGGTTCAACGTCAAATTTTTCTCACATTCAAAACATGATCAACCCATGACTAAATTCCTGTGTATCATATCTCTCTTTGCAGCTTGGTAACTTGGAGACATCGTTGGCCTTTTCCAGCAACCTCTCAAAGTTGCTGCAACAAGATTCATTCAGCAACTCGAAGCATGTTCCTACGTACTGAATCATTGCGGTTGTAGAATGTTATCACGATCATAACCAATTTCTTTGACGTGCTTTTGCAAGATAAATCAACGCCGTTTACTTCTTTCTCTTGTTGGGAAGCAGAAAACTGCCAAAGTGATGAATATTTGTGAACAAAGGAAAGGTGGGTGGGAGTGTGGGAGTGTGGGAGGAGACTGCTCCGCCGCACCCCTGCCGTCGAGAACCGGGTGCAAGCCCGCAGCCGGGTATCGAGACAAACAAGCTAGAAGCGAGCCCGACAGGCGGGTCGAACAGGGTGCGTCCGAGTAGGGGAGGTTCGCGGGCAGCAAAGGCGCTGCCTCCTTTCAATGCAGCCCTTAGTGCCGAGGTCAGGCGGGTAGTAAGCTCACGCACATTTGTACGGATGAGCCTCCGTTGGGGGCGCGGACAGGATATCCCCACGCTCGGATTTACCCGAGGTGGGCCCATCTTAATTGTACGGGGTCACATTTCTGGCCCTCTTATTTTGGGGGGTCCAGAGGCTTTTTTTGGACCATTTTTTTGATAAATTTGGGGCCCACGGCTATTGTTCACCACCCAAGTCTGTCCTTCGCTATAAATAGGTCCCCATCCAAAAACAAAATAGGGGCCGAGTTTGGCCCCACCACCTTGTGGCCCCACGCGATAAGCCCGAGCATGGGGGATATCTTGTCAAATCGTCCATTGGGCCCCAACGATTGGTGGTGGGCCTCACTAAACAAAAGGTAAATTTGGATAAAAATTTAAAAGTATAAATTGGTTCCCATCGTAAACGCATTGGGAACTCTTTGGGAACATGGGGAACGCGTTGGGAATGTTGAGGCATGTTGGGGAACACTGTGGGATCACGGTGTGGAACTCTGGGGAACATCATGGGGACTCATCGGGAACGCAAAGTGATCCTTGTGGGTCCATCTGTTTCAATAGAACATAACGGTGGGGAAAAAGAAAAGAAATGAGATAGTGATCCTCATCAACAGGCTTTCCAGCTGCAATATGCTCTAAAAATGGATTCTCAACTTGCAGCCCGGAATCTACTGCTGGTGTTGTGTGCCAATTCAAGATTATGGCCCAATAGTTTCGCAAGCTTACACTGCAGTCGGCATGGTTGACTTTAGCCCTTAAAGGACGGAGCAATGACCGTGGCATGATTTCCATTCTAATATGTGCTCTAATTCTTCATTATCATACTACTAAAATCATAATCCGCGCAGTGAACCACGCAGCGATCAATCGTGCAGTCAACCGTGCAATGAACTAGAAGAACGGTGGAGTCAACCGCACAGTGAATCATGTTACCTTTTTTTTAATATTGTTTGTACTATAAAAACTACATTAAAATAGTTGGACTAATGCGTTGCAAAGCATTAGCTTGAGTTTTTGGGTGTGAGAAAAAATTTGCATTTGTGTGTTGCTAATTGTGCTCTTGATTACAAATTTGACGTTCAAAATATTTTTTGAGTTAAGCACTAAAAGATTGAATTGTAAATTATGAGTTCTCAACTTGGAGTGAAAAAGTTGTGAAGTTGGAATTGTGATCTTGGAGGTTGGCATACAAAGTTGGAGTTGCAAAATTGCATATTCGAGTTGTGGAAATTGAAATTACAAATTTTGAGGTGAGATAGCAAGTTTTGAGATTGTAATTGCAAATTCAATTTGTAGGTGTGTGAATTTGAGATTGAAATTGCAAGTTGAGTTTGTGGGTGTGTGAAATTTGCATTTATGTGTTGCAATTTGTGCTTATCCAAAATAAATTTGAAACTCATGATTACAAATTTGACGTTCATAACATTTTTGAAATTCCATGTTAAAATGCAAAAAATCTAAAACCTAACTTATTTTATTCTATTCTATTGTATTACATTATTAAAACTCATGCATAGGTTTCAAAGACATATTAATATTTTATGTAATTTGTTGTTACCTTTCTTTTTTTATATTTTGTGATATAAAAACTACATTAAAATGGTTGAACTAATGCGTTGCAAAGCAAGCGCCAATTGCTAGTCATACTACTAAAATCATAATCTACGCAGTGAACCACGCAGCAATCAACCACGCTGTCAACCGTGCGGTGAACTATACAAACAGTGCAGTCAACCGCGCAGTTAATTGCATAGTCAACCGTGGAGTGAACCATGTTACCTTTTTTATTTATAGTTTGTAATATAAAAACTACGTTAAAATGGTTGGACATATGCATTGCAAAGCAAGCGCCAATTACTAGTCATACTACTGAAATCATAATCTATGCAGTGAACCACGCAGCGATCAACCACGCAGTCAACTGTGCGGTGAACTACATAAACGGTGCAGTCAACCACACAGTTAATTGCGCAGTCAACCGTGCAGGGAACCATGTTACCTTTTTTAATTATATTTTATAATATAAAAACTAGATTAAAATGGTTGGACATATGCGTTGCAAAGCAAGCGCCAATTGCTAGTATTAACCCCTAAAGGACCACGACCACATTAGCTCTAAAACCAGTCCAAAACTGCCACTGCCAAAAAAAGACATGAAAATCACATTTTAAAGTGAATTTTGGGTTTTCAACCGTAAGATCTTAAAATAGACTTCTATATAAACATGTCATAAAATTTTGGTTGCAATCCACCGCACAAATTGATAGATTTTAGTGTTTAAAGTCAAAGCAATGGTTCATTTTCTTCCCTACGTGGAGTAGATCAGCAGACTTTGACTTCACTTTGTATCAAATTTTTGCATTGTATAGTACAAGTCTAAATCTCTTACCATAGTCTTAAGCATGATGTTATTTCCCAACACACCAATTTTAGAGGTAATAAAGGGGTGTAGCATATTCAAAACAAGTGTGCAAGGAGTGGAAGTTCAAAAATTGCCATTTCACTTTTTATTTTTTTGTGAACTACGTATGTATTCAAATGATACTCTAAACGGTCAATAAGAAGGTTTTCACCACATATTGT
Source organism: Bryoerythrophyllum caledonicum (assembly GCA_963971425.1). NCBI lineage: Eukaryota > Viridiplantae > Streptophyta > Bryopsida > Pottiales > Pottiaceae > Bryoerythrophyllum > Bryoerythrophyllum caledonicum. The sequence continues at coordinate 24,885,780 of OZ020518.1, forward strand.
TGTTGAAAAAATAAAAAGTGAAAATATGAAGATCTCTAGGTTATATGTAGAAAAGATGAAGTTTTTTTCCCTCGTTGCCCGACAATGTGTGAAAATGTTTGACTTGGAATAAAAAGCCTTTTTACACTAAAGACAAGATTTTTTTTTGAAAATTTCCAAAAAAGGAAATATTCTTTATATGTGTGAAAAATCTCAATGTCAATAGAAACTTTTGTCAAAAATTTTGTAGGTGCCCGGAGTCCCCACTTTTGGCTTTAAGTGGTACTAATTTTCAAACCACAAATCCAAAAAATAAAATAAAAATATGTCCATGAAGCTCTTATCAAAGGCAATCTAGAATACAAAATTCAGAGAAAAAGGATTTTTTTTCGAATTTTAGGAACCTGCCCAAAATTAGAAATTCCCCTGAAGGAGACTCTGGTCTTTTAGGGGTTAAACATAAAATATTATTTCATCAAATATAAGCGGAAATATTTTTATTGTGTTTATCAGAGATGACACCACATGTTTTGTTCATGTCTTATAAAACACATGATTTTTTTGTGAAAATTCAAATTATTGTGATTTTCTGAAGAAAAGTTGAAGAATATTCATATCATATACAAATTTTGCATAAAAAATATGATAATTTCACTGAAGGTGTACATAATTGTGCTGAAACTTGTCGTGTAGATGAAACTTCTGTGTTCAGCTAAAATTAGAAAATTGGTCATCCATGGTACTAGGCCCAAAGTTCAATGTGCAATAACATACTCAGTTTTATGTATTTTCCAAATTTTCAAATTGGATTGGAAACTATATTTGATAAACTTCATTTCATTTGTCAAATTCAATTTCAAAAAATATAATTTTAATGACTCAAATTCAGATTTAGAGCTAAAGCGAGAAGCTTCTAAAATACACTATGTTGAGTTCCATTTCACAAAAGTTTTCTTGTTTAGAGAAAAAGTTACACACTCTATGAAGGGTATCTAGAGTGCATGTGATACATGCACTCATTGACAACACCTTCACAAAACTTGGATGAAAGTAATGTTTTATCATCATGTAGGAGCATTTTACATTCTTCCATCAACCAGATTTTGGTCGCCCCGACGTTTAAGGGTTAAGACGTATGCCAATTGCTTCTCAACTTGCACTAGGTGATCCCTGTGCGTCGAGAGAGTAGTAGTACGGTCGGAACTCTATGTATGTTTTAAGTTGAGAACACACAAATAATCATACATATAGAGTTATAACAAATAACACTTATAGAACTTTATTTTCAATAATTAGTAACATTTATATAAATAACACTTATATGATTTCAAAACAAAGTTGATAATGTTAATAAGAACAAAGGTTGAAATTACAAAAGATATCAATCATAATTCAACTAAATCAATTGAAAGAAATAATATATACTGTAGTACTTTGACAAGATTCTTCTAACTAAGCTAACTTAAAGAAAGAACCTATAGTGGTTTGACGGGAATCTTCTAAATACAAAGATAAAACTTTTTTTTTAAGTGTTTGAATGCTCTTAATGTTTGAAAGAACATAACTTGGTTTTTGTTCAAATCATTTCTTCAAAGCCTCAAGTGCACACTCAGTAGCTTTAAATCCCACAACCTCTTTTTTACGTCAAACTAGTGTTTGGAGGTAAGAATGATAATTGGATCACTCTGAAGCGTGAAGTTACATTTGGTTCTTAATGTCTAGGAAAGTTATCAACAAGCAAAAAAACCTGCTCTTTCTGTGCTATCACCATCCTCCTCTCAAAGTCCAGTTAAACCGTTCAAAAAAATTTGTAGTCATCCAAGCTTTTTTTATTGGCGGCCGACACAGTACCCAAATTTTCTAGATTTTGGATGTGCCTATAAATAAAGGCACGAGGCTTTAAGTATTGATTGATAATCACTGGAGGAAGGCAAATGGTTCATATAGTGTATGCAGTGAGCCCACTATAATTCGCTCCTTTTGCTGAATCTTCTTCCCAGATAGTCTTTTTGTAACCAAAGTACGATTTTTTATTTTTGATTCCAACCTGTAAAAAGACATGTCTTGTCCATCTTGAAAACATCATCGCTATTTCACTAAGTTACAACAGATTTGATATCCTCCATCATCTTCAAAACCTTTGTTGAAGTGTCAGCAAAAGCATCTTCATAGCGACGCATAAATGTCCTGATATTGAACCTCTTTATAAACTTGGCCACCCAACTACATGAAAATTGGAGCTATTTCTCACTTGCATCTCTGGGTAGCAAACCATAAAATCTCTTTGCTGCAACTATTACCAGATCATCAGATATAGTTGCACCCCTATCTAGCATTGTAGTAATCCAATTGGCTTGCTCCACTTTTGAATATTGCACTTTCCTAGTGCGCTTTGAATCACCCATATGGCCCACATCAATTCCTTCCGTTTCAACAGCCTAGCAATACTCATATAAGAATTTGAAGCAACAAATTGGCATTTGTCCACTCAGTCACTGCCTTCTTGCTAATCTTTTTGCCCTGTAGTGTGCAAGCTCTCATGATGAGAAATATTCATTTAATTCTCTTCAAAGGTGAACTTTCAACCCCTAACCATTGCAACCTTCAACTCAATACGAAATATTAAAACATAAATGTGGGGGGCTTAGAACACAAATAACCCTCGTATAAAATAAATGTCGGGTGCTTGTTGTACAAAAAAACCTCTTGGAAAAAATGGTCGGATGTTTGGCGCACAAACTCTGATGTTTGTTGCTAAAAATGTGGGGTGTCTTATACCATGAAGTTGTGACCCCCCTAAAGTTATGTACCTGCGCCGTGCCTTCTATTGTGCCATGAATCCGTGCCTTGTGCCCACGCCATGCCTTCTATTGTGCTGTAAATCCAAGCCTTGTGCCTGTGTCGTGCCTTGTATTGTGCCAATGCCCACTGATCATGATGCCCTGTAGACCCAATGGTTGGTCACGATGGCAAAGCCCAACTCCAATCTTGACGTCGTGTGCTTATGCCAATGCCCAACTCCAATCCCGAAGTCGTGTCCCCGCTTGTGGAATCCCCATAGAATTGTGGAAACCCCGGGTTCGCTCTCACAAGAGTACACTTTTGTTTGTCATATTTCATTCCTCTAAAATTGAACTCCCTAAAAATTGCACTCCCCCACAATTTTCCTGAAAGTGCTTTTCAAAGGAAAAAGCCAGTAGGAATATGGTGCTAGATATGATAAAAAAAAATTATGCACAAGAATAGACTTCCAAAAATACCATACTCCCTTTTTCTGCACCAATGAGATGTATGGCTATCACTACTCTTGAGCCCTACCCCATGCAAGCTAAAGCTTCCCCGTAGTACCCCAAGTTCCCAAAAGATTGACCAATGGTTCCCCACACCTTTCCCAAGCCAAGACACCATGTACATATGGTCAAGTTACTAACATAAGACCCTAAACTTTGGGTGAAAGATCCTTTACTTTTAAGAAAACTCTTATGTGTCAAGAGATATCAACTACAAATTTAGGATTTACAATACCCTACACAAAGGTCACTTTTGTACATAGTTAATCACAATGGCAAATGTCCAAAAAAAATTAGAAAAACTCAAGAGATTTGTCTATGTGATTCCCATATGAATTTTTCTAAATTTCTTGGACATTCGCCATAGGGGTACCACTACACTAAACATTAATAATAGTGTACTGCATGTAATAGTATTCGAAGTGTACAACATCTCAACTCTCAAGAAAGCCAAAGGCTCCAGTGACTCACAGCTGGGCAGGGATTCCTTTCCTCCAAAATTTAGTCCAGAGTTTCATCCATCATTCCAAGAACGCGGTTGATAGCGCAATGAAGTCACCAAACATTCCTCTTTCTGATTATCCTACTCGCAAGAGACTCAAGGCAATCACTTTTTATACAACGTAAATATTTTTTAACCGATATTGAATATATTGCTACGATTAATGTGATAGCACAAACATACCTTGTAAATATAACTACTTCAATTCTTTGGAAAACATAATCGATGTAATCAAATAATACATCTCGTAGTAAATAGGAAAATCAGTGTAGTTAACCCATATTTGTAGTTCACAAAGGTCTAAGACCAGACGCATTCGTTTACCTGTACATGCACAATATCAACATCGACTGAAGAACATGCCAATCTCATATTTACTTTTAAATGTCATGAATGAATAAATGAACTACAACCCTTGCAAGGGAACTGACCAACCTACATGAGATATAAATATGCTACTCAGCGTAATGCAGCTGAGACACTGAATGGTACACCTAGACACACGAGCGGACCTCGTGTCAAACTAAGCAATGAAAGAATCGAAAAAACAAGTTACAGATCGTCAGAAAATCGATTCTGAATTGAGGAGTTAAGTAACACTGGTACGGACATCAAGAATCAAGTCGTGAAGTTCGGGGAATGCATTCACCATAAGCATCTCTAAGAGGCTGTACGTCAGCTGCTTCATACACACAGTAGACTGCGAAACCACCAAGTACCCCGAATTCTAACATTAGTACGTAACTTTGGCTAGTAAGCACTCAATAATAAAAGAGAGAGAAAAAAAAAAACCTCTGGATGTTGGAAGGCACCCACCTGGGAAAAGTAGTATATGTCTTTTGCACATTTGGCGTACTGCTTCCTACCAATAAGGTTTACTACTGCAGTAGGAGCCTTTTCTGCAGGAATATGTCGAACGGTGAGCACCTTGGAAAGTTCAACGAGTTTTCTGTTTGGAACAATTTCAGCATTGATCAACAGCAAAACTTCAAATTACCGAACGCTTTTGCGTTCATTGTGGACAAATTCATGTCTAAGAGTGATTTGACGTACCAAGAATGATCTCACGTACGAGTCTAGCTTGTCTTCTTGCCTCAAGTTGATACTCAAAAGAATTTGGCGGCGGTTGTTGCTGCCTTTCGTGCCAACCCTCTGGAATCGCAAATCCTGCGCTTTCTAGCATTACCTCGCTTGCTTCTGGTAGGTTTGTCGGGTGTTTTGTCACGAAAATACCATCCGGCCACAGCATCTGAAGTAAAACCACTATCAGAGATGTCCCTTGAAGCCTAGTCTGTAACATTCATAGGTGTACAAAGAGAAAAAAATTATTGGATTTAGAGAGACTTGGACTCACCTCTTTCACCCAATGTATTCCTGATGCTACCACCTCTTCCTTGCACAACCATTGTATTCGGCCCACCAGCCAATCATCAAAGGCATCACCCATTCCCAGCTGCAGAATCTGCTTCGCCATCCACAAAACCTGTCGCCTGATAATCAATGCACAGCAGATTGTCGTTAGATGATTCCTGGACTGTATCTGACAGCGGAATGACCAAAATTCACAGGCAAGAATTGATGCAAGTACCTGATCCAACCCCGGCCTTGAAGCTGGAAAATAATGTCAACCAAGTTGAGAATTGGCACACTCACTTTCGGTGGAGACCACTGCAGAACGTACAGTTTATTAAATAACATCAAGCTCACTAAAACAAAGTTTCTAGAAAGGGTAAAACTGAATACAATTTCTCATTACAGAGGTATGGTTAAAAGAAATGACAATATACCTCTTGAGGCATTCCCAGATCATCCGCAGCCGTTTCAGAACCATACGACTCAACTGGCGAGTGCCCATCTGAAAATGCTCCGTCCAATCGACTGCCAAGAAAGCGGCTTTGAATTGAATCTCTGCCAGACCCATAAGGTTGGCCTCCAGGTTTCAACGCTTCAGAGTCAGAGGAATATGAATGCACATCGCTGTCTGATTGCCACCCAAGCCCGTTTCCTCCAAGGGTTCCAGACTCATCATCTGAAACTGGGGCTACTCCAAGCCTTTCACTTAGTTCACTATCTGTAAAGTATGGAGCAGGGTATTTTGGTGGTGCCAAACTTCGAGATGTAAACGCTGGTTGGTCTTCTGCAGAGTTAAAGACAGCTCCGTCACTCACATATCCACTATTGTTATTCGAAGGAAATCTGTGCCGAATACTGGTCGTAGCAGTTTTTAAGGCCCCAGATATGTCATCAGACACTCCACGAATCTGGCGAAACATGTCGTCCACTGCATCATCTACATTCACTACAATCGACAAGCATGCTTTCATGAGTGAGTCGTTATAGAAATTGGGAAACCAGTTCCCACGAATTACATGAAAGAACTCTGTCTAAAAACCAATAAGTAGAACAGATTGCTGTTTTACCTGCTAGTGTCCTCATCATGGATACGGAATTGCCGTTTGTGTAGTGCTGGGGATAATAAAACACCACAAGTTTAGAATAGCATAAGTTTAATTTTTAAAATGAAATGTTCGCATTTGTATCACATGACGAAAGTAATTTATGAATTAGGTTACAGACGAGAGGTAAACATAATGAGAGAACAATGGACCTTGAATTCATCAAGAATCCTAGCAAGACCTATAGCAAACGACACGAAGACAAGCTTGAACATAACAAACGACAATCAACAGCATGAATGACCGTGACTACATGAGTTCACGATCACTACATCACCACTGATTTGTCGAGTTCCACAATGGATCTCACATACTGAGCTTCTGTTACGATTCTGGTCATAATGGGAAGACTCAGCCATGCTGTTGATGTGGAACCACTTCAACCAAAAAAACCGCTTTTTGGTTTTTGAAGAAAGCTTAACCTACAGTTGAAGTCATACACAGCTTCAAATTTAAACAGAATAACGTATCAGGTTAAAACAATGCTCTACAAAACAAGTGTACAAATGTCAACACCATAAAAAATCCACGCAGAAAGAAAGTCGTAAGGAAGTGAAATATTTTTCTCTTTGAAAGTGGTCAACAACCTGAGAGTTCAAGCTTAAGAAGTCCCATACTTCATGCAGCTCAGCAACACTCGGTATCGCCAATAGATCCTACACGCGAAGAAAACATGGCGCAGTGAGACATGGAGCATTCACCTCATATATTAAGGCCCATAGAAAATATTAAAAATCAAAACCATCGTATATGGAAGGAAAGTCGCCTATTCAGTGATCCAAGACAAAAAGACCGTGAAAAACCCTTAAAGAAGAAATTAGACCACAATAGATTCCACATAGGAGCATATATCGAAATAAGAGGCAGCTGAATTACTTTCAGGTACTTGTCAAGGAGGATGCAGCGCTCCTTGACAAAATTATTGTCAAGACTTGAAGAAAGAAACCGCTTTGGAGGTAAGTTGAGATTATAGTACGGCATATCCTTCAAACGCCTGTGTAACTGTTCAAAGTTCCGAAACCTATACCAACAAGAAAATTAGGTCAGATATTTGCAACTCAAGAGCATTCTTTAACCTACACAGAGATCATCCTACACAAACTGTCAGCATCAAGCTTAAGAAATTACACTCCTACAAAGTTTCTATTCAGTGATTTGCAAAGCTCAATTACAACATCATGCTCATAACCAACGCAAACCATATACATGCCCATCCATGAACACGCACTCAGAGCAATCCAGCACTTCAATCTCAGCACGATAGCATCTACGATTATAACTAGGAAAACTAAGGCCTCTGTACCTTCGTTGGATTCGCCAGGTGCGATCTTCGGTATCTTGCACTCGGATAGTGTACACCGCAAAGGGTTTTGTTCCAAGCCTCTCAAAATGAGCGCCCAATACCTGCGCAACATACGAAGAATAGAATGAGTACAGTACATCATCCTACTCGCGAACAACGAACAAACGACGCAATATCTAAATTTCATGACGGAATGGCATCATACTTGCTTAGCTTCTAAGGTCATTTTCAAACCAGAGGGCACAAGTGCTGTATTAGTTAAAATATCTATATATCAGAAAGAAATACGAAATTATGCGTTGCATCAAACTTTTCTTAATGTTCAACAGGAGTATTTGATTCTTACCCGACAAACCAGCATGGTAGACTGTGTGTGCGCAATGACCTCGGTGGCATCAACTTGAACTGGGTCAAGAGAAACATCCGGTGAATGAGACCTCCTAATACTTCTCCAGCGTGACTCCGAAGCAGGACTTGTCAGTGGAGAAAATTCTCTAGATTTCATTATGGGCGATAAACCGTGGGAAGGTGGTCCCACGTCTAGATTCCACCCGTCTAATACCCCTCCACTACTTTTCGATTTACGATGGGCCAACAGCCGCACAGCTCTCCTCAACCTCTGCGACGATGTACCTGACTTATGATGGTACCTGAATCTCCTTGGTGACTGCCCACCAGTTTCTGCGGTCGATTGGCTGTTTGCACTGGAGCCCAACAAGTTGTCGTTACTATCAGTTCTTAACAATTGTGGACCTCGAATAATTCTAGCACTTGTTGGATACTCCGGTGACCCTGAATTTGGACGGGGAGTTCCCAAAGGAGAGAATCCTATTCCAGGTAAGCGCTCGTCCCCGTCATTTGAGTCTCCAAATAAGAGTGCTTCATACTGGTCCGAAATGGCACTCTTATCCTTGTCTGGGACATCTAATTGGCCATCATTAGCTTTCATAGGTATAGTAGAAGTAGAGAGCTCTCCACTTGTAAGTTCTTCCAGGCCAGGAATTACCTCAGATGAGATATCTACTTCTACTGTCTTGAGAGATACAAGGTCTTCGGTTATTGGAGTAGAGCTAGGATTCTTTTCAGTTTCTCGCCTCTTGTAGTTTCGGCCTCTGGCCCACACGTTGTCAAGATGCTCTGGAGCAAGAGCTTGAGCTCGCCTTTGAGCCAAAGCATCAAGAGTCTGCCATGACAAAATCCAACAAGAGTTCCTCTTAAAAAATATGCCCCATTCCCAGAGTTAGTTCTCTCCAAAAATTTATGAAAGAAAATCAACTGCAAGATGAATATAAAACGTGTAGATGATCACAGATTCCCAAGAAGTCGTCAATTGTAGGAGTAAAATACCTGGGACCAGTTGCTAGCAGCGTTTGCTCTCGCTTCCTCAATAGTTTCAGGAGCTAATTGTCTACTACCTTTCACCTGCAACACGGGTATCAAAACAAACTTAGCAATTCTACTTCCAAACATACACTGAAAATGTGAGAGCACTGTTCTTCAGCAAATCAGATCCCAAGGAAACAACCAGCACATCTAGTAAGGATGCACATTACCTTTTCCCTAGACTTGGTATCATGTGACGGCTGGCTTAAAGTAGAAGTCCCAACGTCTCCTATAATTTTCGAATAAGTTTCACTACTTTTCTGCAAGGGGTTGATGCCGGGTGCTAATTTTCTAGAATCTAAGGGACCCAGTGGTGGCAGTCCAACCCCAGTCTGGATAGGTTTCTCCTGAGGAAGCGGGTCAGGGATGCGCTGGTGTGTAAATTCCTCAACCTTTTCCTTGCGTTGACGTTCCCTTGCTGTCGCAAGAGATTCAATAAGCTCATTGATATACCTGCGGCAAAGGACACAAATAAGTTGCACTCCTAACTTCTGTGCAAACCGCAAGATTATAACGAGCTTCAAGCTTCATTGAAGATATGAAAATGATAACCTTTGAACAAAACCGCATGCTGATCTAATCAACATAACACTCTAGTTGGTAGAGTGCATCACGGCCCTGCAGTAAACATACCTGGGACTCGCAAAGCCCAGGACAGGGCGCAGCACAGCGCAAGCCAATAACTCTCGAGCTAGGGTTCTCAAAAGACGACAGTGTCGATCCTGTTTTTTCAGTACCAAAGCAACTACTCCTCCAGTCAGCTTCTTCAAAACCTGCGCATCCACAGCGTTCCACAGCAACTATTATTCCTTTCACTAAGACGTGAAACAATCCAGGTATCTACAAATAAATGAAAAAAAGGTCCTCCACCAATAAGAGATATCATAGTTGCTGAATAAGCTCAGTGCACTTTTCGGCCAAATTAAAACTGCGGTGATCATCCAAGTGCACAGGTCTAGATTTCATTTTGCCGTTGTTCAATAGCATCTGTATGTACACACCTTGTATTCGGCTTCAGGTGAAATAAGTGCAGGATGCAACTTGCGTGAGGTCATCAAGGCATGTTTCAGCTTCTCATCCCTCTCGTCAATTGACATCGACCCATCAGGACCAAAGTTGGCCTTCATTTGCCGAAAGAGCTCAAAATGACTCCCCACGAGGTCCACAACATCTCTGCATCATGATGTCGACAAACAATTCATTCACAGACCAGCAAAACGACAACAAAAATAAATGACAGGAGAAATGAATGATATTATGCAAACAGCATGCTCATCAAATCGACATCACTGTACGAGATAGGTAGCATACTTTGACAGAAGCGTGACCAGGTTCACACGTTTCGCACGCTGGCAAACCTTAGCAATCACGTCATTTAGAAGAATGCGCACTTCTTCAGGAGCTTCCAGATCAGGGGTAATGGAGGAATACCAGAGACCGGTAACAAACTCATCAATCACAGCCCTCGTAAGCTCATCCACTGCTTCCTCTACCACAGGCGAGTCGATAATGCGGCGCCATCTGCTCCATGTGTGCACTGATTAAAACTCTCACAAACCAAAACCAGTGCAAACCGAGGAGTTCGTGTAAAAATGCTCTAATTCAACCAACGAACCTAGTCACGGCCACTTGACATGGAAGTCCAGAGAGAAGCGGGTCATAATTGGTGAGCTGCCGCCGGTTCTGGTGCAATGGATACTGCCGCCGACCTTCACTTGTCCGAGGTCTCCAACGAAACTCAACCTCAAAGGAAAGACGACGCAAGGCAGCTAAGACGACAACCGAAACAGGAAGATTGATCCACACGGAGCTGCTCGTCACTGCATCAAAAACACAGGACACACATCAAAACTAGAGAACATCCATCAAAACCAGAAACTGGAAAATACCACGTCCTAATGCCATACCACACAATAACATCAGATGTTTGCAGAACAAGCAAATATCACAAGCACATTCTAATTGAAGACTCATGGCCTAGTCCAGAAACAAGTGATTAATTCAATCTGTGGACGTACATGACATGATGTAAGCGACGATGAGCACCAGGATCGCCACCAGGATCGTCCGCCGCTTAGCCTCCTCGATCAGATCCCGCAACGTCTCCATGGTTCCCCAATGCACAGTGCGCAATCCACTAACACCGGGAATCCAAGCGCTTCATCGGAGGCTCAGCCATTCCCGAAGCAAAACCTCACCAGCAGCAAAATCTTAAACCTCCCAATTCACGGCCAAATCACAACCTCCCCAATCGGCCTGAGGTTACCCAAAGCCCTGAGTTGATGCCGAATTCCATACCAGAGCTTCCGAGAGCAAGAATCTTCCAAGCTTTCTTCGAACATACCTCCACAAACCGAACTTCATAACGGCGCTCCCCTTGAAACCGAATCGTGAACCCTAAAAACAACCGGACGCAATTCCACCTGGATCACACTCATCCTCTTCCTCTCTGATCCGGTGACGCTCCTGGCAAACCACCGGGCGTGTAGGCTACATTACGAAATGGCAGGAACTACTCTAAACCTTAAGCAATCTTCCAAACCAAGTTACCGCAAGCGAAGCCGAAGACACTGCTCCACCTCCTTCTCCTCCGCCACTCCACCACGTTAGAAAGTGGATTCTCGGAGTGAAAACCTGAATGACGACCTCCTCCAAAACCCTTCGACTACAGTAAACCCAACACTCCATTGCTGCGCGTCTACAGTACTTCCTTCCTGTCGCTGCAGGCGTTCAGGGACTGCAAGCACTTCGCCACTTATACAGGGGCCGGCACTGGACACGCGGCTTCTGCCCGCCTCCGTTTTTAATCCAGTGGAGAGGAATTCGCGGGCACGGCATCGGAGGAGTGAGACATGAATCTCGTCTCAAGGGTCTCAGCGGACGTTGGCGACATAGAATTCTACGACCGGAGTAGACTATGCAGAATGCAACATCTACGCCAGAGCTATATTTGCCTTCCGACTGGTCCCTGGTCTCTACATTTCTCATGATTTCGTGATGTCATTAGAGTTTTCCTGAAAGTAAAGGATCTTTCACCCCAAATCTTAGGGTCTTAGAGCATCTCCACCCCAAATGGGAAAATCTCCATGCCAAGGTGGGAGATGTATGTCCAGAGCGGGGACACCAATTGGAGTGCCATTCTTTTCTTGTAGCGTGACTTTGTTTGATTGGGGTAAAAGAGGCACGGAAACGCCAATCACAAATGCACGTCTTAAGCAACCTACACGTAAGACACAGCACGTCTAACATTTCTTTCTAGCAACTTATTGTGAACAACAACTAAGACATGCCCAAACATATCTCTCCACGTCGCGGAACGCGATAGGCTGGTCATGACGGGAAAACATTCTGTAACCAGGACAAATGTGCGACATTTCCGGTTTGGGAGGTTGCGCAACGGTAGGTTGGTGGACCAGGACCCGTGTTGTTGTTTGCGATGCGACATTTTTGGTCACATTCAACCGTATCTCGACAAATCTACCAAGGCCATGTGTTCCGGTAGAGATGCTCTTATGTTAGTAATTGGGACCACATGCACATGGTGACTTGGCTTGGGATAAGTGTGGTAGAACCACTGGTCAACTTTTTGGGAACTTGGGGTACTATGGGGGAGCTTTAACTTGCACGGGGTAGGGTCCAAGAGCATTGATTGCCATGCATCTCATTGGTGCAAAAAAAAAGAGTATGAGAGTTTTGGAAATCTATTCTCATGCAGAAAAAATCTTGTCGTGTCTGGCACCATAACTCTATTATCTTAGTGCTTTTCAGTGCTTAGTTGACCCACTTTAGATTAGCAAGTAGACAAAGGTGAAATGTTCCACATGGCTAGATGATGTTCTATGGAATGCATTGTAGTCATAGATTTCCCTTTCATCTTGTCTATGTTCTGTAACATTCACTAGTTACATAAATCTTTCCTTTTCTGTGATGGTGGAAATTATGGAGCATCCTTGAGTTTTATCCTAGATTTAATTCTATGGTAGTAACGGATACTTAACTAAATGTGGACAAATCAATCAATTATGGACCAAAAAAACTTAGACTCGGATTTCATTTCCTACATCATACAAAAAACAAAGCAAATATGGGCTAAATCCTAAGGATATACATTGGAAATTGCGTTCCACCAAACATTGCCCCTCACAAAACTATAATAATTGTCCCACATCATTATGAAGTCTCTTCAAAACAAATAGAATTCTTAAATTTAATCGTTGGCCGTTAATCCTCAAAATCTAAAGATTCTCCAAAAACCTACAGATTCTCCGTAGACCCTAAATATTCTATCAGATCCTAAATATTCCCCTTGAACCCTAAAGATTCTCCATATGCCCTAAGGATTCTCGAAGACAAAATTAAAGGTCGGGTGCTAGCCCACAAAGAATGAGGAGGAATCAGAATCACCAAATTAATTTATCGAAGAAATCTCATGATCAAAAAAGGTGATAAAAAAATCTCCAATGATCAAACAATTTATTTAGAAAAGGGGATAAAAAATAAGGTGATTCTTTGGAAATTGAACCAAAAATATGCAGCCATGAGAGGTGGTCAACATAAATACAAGGAACATGGTCTGTCCTTCGAATACAGACGTCGGCCGGCAGCCGACAGACAAAAGAGAGTTTAGTGGATTTCAAACACAGAAGGCTCCCCGTAGGCAGCTCGCTAAAGTAGCACCAGATGTCAAAATGATCTTCTGAAAAATTAAGGAAACACTAGAGTAGAGACCCGAGTTAGTAGGGCAAACAGATGATCTCCAAACTCGAAATAAAAAGAGGTTGTCGCATGGTAGCCGACAAGAAGAACTTCAATGAATCAGAATGAAATCTTGTCAACAGAGCATTGTGTATAAAACATCCATCAAAGAAGTCCGGCAAAGTGGGTAATGAAATAGAGGTGATCGTATTAAAGTTAGTAACAAAGACAAAAAAGTGGGTTTCATAAAAAAATGACTGCCAATTGGTAGCGTGGATAAATATAGAACTTCCAAAAATGTCCTTCAAGAGAATACAATGATAAAAAAATTACTGTAGAAGACAACTCACTGACAGAAGTCTCTTGACCTCATATGACACACAAGATTCTACCAAGCACAACATCAAAACAGAAAGATCAAAACGGGGCTTGTATTTGAAGAAGTACATCGAGGCTCGGGGGGTGCACTGTACTAAACATGTACGAGTATACGTGAGTGCACAGGAGGGGTATTCATTAGAACCTTGCCGTATTACGTATACATATGGTATATATATTATATATTGTAACTACGTACATATATGAAAGGCCTTTAAGAAGTATACAACAGTTGTACTTGTATGGTAGCGTTACCATACTACATAGGATAAGTTTTCATATGGGATGAAACTAGGATGAATGATTTTCATTAGCAATGTACTTGCATCAGGGTAATATCGGGCAAAAAGGCAGTATTAGGGTTTTAGGACGATTCGTTAAGCTCATTCGTTATCTTGTGGTCGGCCGCCGCTGTCCGACTTGCCTGAGCGCTCGCTTAGGTTTTTGTTTTTTGTTCTCGTCGGCCGCCGTTGTCCCGCTTGCTTGAGCGCTCGCTCGTCGCTCGTTGCTGTGCGTTCATTGTGCTTCCTCAACGTTCCAAGGCTCTATGGTTTTAGGCTGGCTTCGACAGTTCAAGTATGGCTTTGTTTCTCTTCGTTTCTCTTGTTTCTCCGTCGTATGGCTTTGTTTCATCTATGGCTAGATCAATAAGATTAGAAAAAAGAAAAAGAAAACATAAGAGAGAGAAGAACAATTAGGCATAAAGTCAAGGAGAAAAATTAAGCCAAGAGAAGATTAAAGGCTTAAAACAAAAGCCTTCAACCAATTACTAGTTCAATTAGAGTAGTCACATGCAAATCGTGACATGATATTAGGTAGAATTGGATAGAGTAAAAAATCATGAAGTAGTGGCATGTAAGTTGGGACGAATTAGACAACCTTAAACAAATTTAAGTGGAAAAATTTGCACCAATTATTGGCGATCATGGGCTGCCCTTAGTGGCATGCCCGAATTTACCTTTTTAAATCCTTCGACATACTTTGGATGTTCTTGTTGATGAACATGAAGGTGCTGAAATTTCCTCTCTATCAAATGTAAAGTCAAGTGTGGCTTATGTAATGGTAGGGGAGTCTAGAATTTTTAAAAGTACACTTGTTAGTCAATTGAAAGTAATCCTTCTTTGTCTAAAGATCGGTTGACTCGAATTAAGGCTGGCATATTGTATATGAAGCCTAAACTCCTTAGTCCCGGAAGCCATGATACTTTGCTAAAGCTTGGTTGTGACTGTGGTGTGTGTTTTTTGAACACACCTAAAGCTAAAATTGTGAAAAAACGAGGGAGGCCAAAAAAATCTACTCAAGTGAAGGTTTGGTTTGTTGGAAGGGTTTATAGGATGCGGAGAAAGTTTGGTAATCGTTGGGTGGAGTATAGGGATCCAATTGACTTGATGGACCGTCCATCAAATGTGGAGATTGGTTTATGTTGGTATCAAAAAGGGACTAACAACAAGTGGACATATGATCTTACTGATCATTTGATGGTAGACTTAGAGACAATAATTGCATTGGCTACAATGACAAATATTGCCGAATTAAATGTTTATGAGTTACATCCAGGTGATGAAAAAGTTTTCAACGACTTTGCTGATGAAAGTTAGAATATTTTGTTATACATATTATAGGGGTTGATTTTTGTTCAAAAGTATATTTGTATACTTATATTAATGACTATATATGAATGGATTTTTTTTTGTGTATACATATTGTCACTTGTATATTTATTGTTGTAATTGTATGTATATTACCTCCTTTCACAAAAAGAAAGATGTATATAGGGGGTTTTAAAAGTAGGCTGCGCACGCACGTGATTCTAGGTTTTAATGAAAGGTGCACCCCCCGAGCATCGAGGATGAGATCCGAATAGAGCATGATATTTTAGTAAAAAAGAACGTTACAATTGGAGGAGCCCCATAGATGGCAACAGTCTGGAAAATCGATCATAGAAAAGCAACTGCAAGGGACTAACAAGCTGAACTATACTTAATATCTACTAGTTCTTCCGCCATGCAAGAGCGTACCTATCGAGGTCCACGTCTGAACCGTTGTCACATCCGGTTTCAAATGGAGTACCCGTAAAGCTTGAAGATGAATCGTAGTTAACATGTCCGGTAGCCCATAAGTCCACCTTGTCCGATCCATTGCTGCACTGGTCTTCTTCATCAAAGCATCCCAGTTGATCATCGATGTGGAGACGGCCATCGTTGTCGGACTCTTCATCATTGTCGGACTCCTCTTCGTCGAATAGAACTTCTTCGTTCCAGTTCTCGTCATGAACCTCACTCGATGGAATAGTGCTCTCCACATAGTTTTCAGACACTACACTACTTTGAGATTCTGCCTCCCTGGCAACTCTGGCCTCATTTGCCTCCCTCTCCTCCTTTTCCTCTCTCGCTCTCCTAACTAGGGCCATACGCAGAGTCTCAACCATGTCGTCGGCTCGAAGCTGAATCAGACTAAGAAAATGAGGAAACGAGCGCAGACAAAACACTCCAATCTGTAGCAAGTAAAATTCAAGATACATAAAGTCAAGTGAACACAATGAGATACTGCACATACAATGAATCCGTGAATTTATAATTCACTTGCCGCAAATTTCGCTTCAACAATAATTACTCATGTACGACGCAACCATCTACCTGCCATTATAATATCGAGCAACACACATGCCTCAGATTCCAGCCCTTCCTTCACATGCACAAAGACTTTGACCACAACAACCGGTTCGAACTACAAACTCAAAATACAGAGGCTATTGGTTGGCAGCCGACAAGAAAAACACCAACTATTCAGATTGAGATCCCGTCATATGAGTTACTTGTAAAAAGTATCAATCGTCGAAGTACGACAGATACTATTGTTCCACGCAGCATTCAAATTGATAAATGGTGAAAAACTTCCATTACAGTGAAATTCAATCCGTCCGCTAGCAGCGGACTGGAAAAGAAATCAATCGCCACTACCATGAACAATGATGCCACCTGCCTCCAAACAAGCCATTGCAGCGCTTGCTGCTTCAGGCGGGATACGGTGGGTCTTCGGCGGCCCACACTTGTTATGAGACGGATAGCGATGCCAGAAGAGAATGATACTACAGTTCTGAACATCTGGATCCCGTTGTTTCCATTCCCACCGCCTATTCTAGCACTTCTTTCCGATGATCTTCTTAGAATCTTTCTTAGTCGTGAGTGGAATCCACCATTCGACCTTAAAGTTCCCGTAGGAATCCCCAGGAGTGTGGTTAACGCACTCCAGTACCCGGCCCATCCACACTGGAAGGTAATGGCCAGTGCAGGATCAGCAAAGAACAAAATCACTAAGAAGAACATCTCGAAACGGATTGAAGGACAATTTTGGACGGCTCATCTCTGGGCCGCAGTAAGGGTAAGGGTCACGTTCATCTTCTGGTGTAACATCCGAGTTGGCATTAACTACATCGGGCAATGTTGTTGCGCGAGCATGATCACGCATCCACTCCGATTTTGGCCAGAATCCTTTACGAAGACAGTCGAGGTTAGGAGGGAGAGGACCAAATATAAGCTATAAAAGACGCTCCCAATATGCAATGAAAGGTGCCATATCCTCGGCATATCTTTTGTCTCAAGCCATGCCGGTCGTCCTAACTCAATATACTTTGCAATATTGTTCTTGATAAAGGATTGCTTCTCGTTGTTTCCAGTGGCCCTTGCAACCTCCTTCTTCTGGTTACGCTTCGATTTGTTGACATGAACGTCACCCCAAAGCGGCTTGAAGGGTACTGGTTTCGGATCACCGATTGGAAGGTTAGGATTCCTGAATTTATCCGCCGTCCACATCTTCATAGGCTTATCTGATAGCAAAATACAAAAAAGTGAGACTAAAACAAGAAAGCAATGACAAAGAAGAAAAGAAGGACAAAACAAGCGCTAAGGTAAAATCCATCGGCTGGCAGCCAACAGGTAAGTAACAAGAGAAATGGCAAAAAATGATGGCGAACAAAATATCGACAAAAATCATATGAGGCTCAGTCGGAGGGAGCCATGATGAATCTGTCGCACTTCTCTTGTATCTCATGACCGGCCATCCCGCATCTTCACCTTCCTCTTCAACGTAAATTTTAAAAAGGTGCATCTCACTGAGACCGACAAGCTTATTCTTGCCATCTTGATGGTAATCAACAATGTAACTTTTTAAATCAGCAACCTCTTGAACAAGTTCAAGAATAAAGGCTACATGTCTTTTGAAAGGTAACCACAATGCCCATCAATGTTCTCATGAGTGTGGCCGACAATCAAGAATCCCACAGTCACTTCCTTGAAATTTTGTCTGGCTGTGAGAAGCGAACAGAAGGCCATGACGAATCTGTTCTTGTTATCATTCGCAGAGTTATCAAGTTGGAGATATAGCTTCCAAGGAAGCTTAACTTCCGGTTGAGCGAGCGAAACAACTGGGAGGATGTTGCCCCTAGATTTTGGAATCGACGAACTACATCTGGATTTACCACAGAGAAGAGCTTCAGAGAACTGATTTTGAGGTGGACATGTAAAAAGCTGCTTAGACTCTCACACAAGGCGACGTTCTAAAGCCCGATGAACACGGCAAAGAGACGAGATTGTGAAATTGGAGTCCCAGGCCATAAGGACGTCGAGTAATGCGCATACGCACCGTCGCCGTGACCGTGAGTTAGCATGCCAGTACATGAAATAGGAATCTGTCCAAGACCCATGGTCGCCTTCGTAATCCGCTGCAATCTTGGAATGGCCGTCTTAGGAGTGTCTATTTTGTCGTGAATAATTCAAAGGAACTCAGACGGGTAATTAATGGACTGAGATGTCCATTCAGAGTACACATTACGGCAAGCACATTGGTAGTTGAGATGTCTTGGTTGATCATCATGCAGCGCTTGCCATTCGTCAGCCCCGCGAGGATATTTGGCAAGAAACTCAACCAGATAGTCACACTCGGTACATCTCGAAAAGTTGCTACCAACAACCTTTACCTCTACGTTCCGAAAAAACTTCCTTTTCAATCGACTAACAACAGATTGCGAAATTGGCTTGACACAACATTCAGAGTTCACCTAGAATCGACAGAGAAAGCGATCAAGACTAATGATGTAGAATTAGAGAGATGCAAAAATAGACATGCATCGGCTGCCAACCGACAGTAAGGGTTACATGTGCAAGTTACATGTACAAGTTGGAAGAATAAAGAACCTTACCAAGTTAGACATGTCATGGAGATGATTCCAGTTCATCGCCGCAAGTAGAACCATCAGAGATGCGACCCTCTTGTTGCCGATGACTGGAAACTCATTTGGCATGTGGTCTGCATTGTTGTTGATGATTCTGGAAATGGTTCCACGAGCCCAAACAGTCTAAGACATGGGGCGCAAAATTCCAGCATTTCCATGACAACTGTCTATGCGTCTGTTCAATGAATCGGATTTATACTTGTATTATGCAGACTTAGATATGCCATGAATGCAAAACCAGGCGACTTCGCAAACATTGACGCCATGTAGAGTGATGGAGGGTTTCTCGAAGCTCAAAACTGCGTGGTGCTCGGCCTTGAACAGCGTACGCAGTTTCACGCCGTTGCTCGAAACTTGAGGAGTAGAACTGTTGGCGGATTTTACAAGCGTCCGCCCAAAGAAATATATGACAACATCGTCTCGAACAACACTTTTTCGAACTAACAAGTTGGCAAGCAACTTTGTCCTGGAGGCGCCAAAACTTGGTGACAAAAATATCACTCTTCTACTTAAGCTTCCGTTTCATACCTCTATATGGATCCTTGGCCACCCCCTCGAGCCTGTCATCTTGACATGAAGCTTGATTGTCCTCAGAGAAGTAGATAAGGCACTCAGACAACAGTGGACCACCTTCCAGGCGCGTGTGCAAAATCTTCCAGCACAGTGTGGTCATCTGAAGATCCTCATGCTCAAAGACAAAGAGTACGTCGACGTCAATGTCACCGAATATGTCCGCATCACATGCCTCATGCAAAAGGCAAACTTGAATCATCGCCCGCCCAACTAGTGCAAAGTTATTGTCGAGCAAATGGCAACACTTGTTCCTCCATTATAGTCGATACGGATATTAAAATTGATCACATTTGATCCTTGAAGGCAAGGTTGCGTCAACTAGTGGTTGGTCAGTCGGGCGACGGCTCCCAGCTGACGGAACATCCTCATATCCTTCTCAGCTTGCTTGGGAGTCGCTGCCTGAACCCCCATCGAATCCCCTCGACCCTGGAAAAGTAGTGTCATCATAGATCATGTTGCCGCGGTCGTCATCATCCGAAGTGCCTCACATCTCACTCTCTGGAGATCATCAATTGACGCATATTGAGTGTCGTCATCGACCCGCATGGGGCGAACTCGATAGCCACTCCAGAGAACAAGATTACCCACCGTGCCACCCAGAGTGCTCACCTCAGGGAGCTCGCAGTATGCCGTATGAGTGAGGAACTTGACATTTACTGTTTGGACTCGGACAACTAGAAAGAAGCTGTGAGGAATTAGGAACCCTTTCCACGATCCCTTTGGTGAGCACTCGTCGATAACTCCAACGCCTGCACAACAGTTTTGACCCATGACATCAATAAGGAGGGCAACCTCCATGCCGTCACAAAGATTCAGGAACGATTGAACTGGTTTGATATCTTCAACGGGCTGCAATGTGGATTCGGTTGGATCCTTAGTGAGTTCGTCGATGACAGCGAAGGGCCGAAGGTCAGCCGCCTCCCAATCGATTAACCAACCACAACATTCGCGAAGCATGGTTAAACCATCAATTGGGAACAGAATTGGCATTTCCATCCAATCGGAAACTTCGATCACCTTTACACGAATAATCTATGGATCCCTCAGAATGATTTTTTGAACGATTGCACAACCAGCAAACTAAAGGCCCGAGTGAGTTAGGGCGACTTGAACACCTTCACGGGGCTTCCATCGACTTGATTTTCCGTTCTTCATGAACGATAAAATGGGTCCGCAATCCATGTTCCGGAATGCCAACTTGGCTTCGTTGGCTGGGAGCCGACAAAATTTGTCTATAAAATATACCTATGGATCACGCATCCAGCTGGAGAATGGCGCACAAATAGGGTGAAGGCGGATGCAAGCGTCAGTGAGTCGAAATCGATGCTTTAGATTTTTGGATTAGGATTCAAGATTAGAGTTTAGGGTTTTGAGTGAACTTCCAATGCATTTGAGTGCTTTTGCACGAGACATGGAAAATCGAGGATTGGAAAGAGCTTGTTCCTGATTACATGGAATGCAGAAACAAACTAGGAAGGCGCACTTTTGTGCACAGATTTGGCTGCTAGTGTTTAGGGTATCAGGACTTCAAAAATTCACGTAATCAACGCAGATACTATAGGAAGATAAAGCAACAAGGTCGAGCTCCACAAAATCAAAATATGACGTAAAATTTGAAAAGATTCAAGACAATCTAGGGATTGAGCAGATATCTTGCCAGAGTAGTTCAATTAGGGAAATACCTGGACACCCTAATGGATTTCACAGTAATATAGTACGATTTTACATGACATGGAATCTGAGGTCCCATCGGAGAAAGCATTGGACACACAACTGCATCATAAATGAGCGCCTACTTCTGGAAAGTCCTTGTCAACGTGCTGCACAATGCAGAAATGTCAAAAATGCCTTTTTGAAATCCGGCTGATTGGATGTAAACTATCAGACTACCGAGACTATCAGACTATCAGACTTCTGAAACTTTTTGATGGCCTTTCAATTAAGGATGGAAGATGATCGAACGGTCGCGGCGTTCAGATTCAACGAGGCATAAATGGTCACGTTTCCACCAAATCGGGTCATTTGAATTCTGCTCTTCTTGGTTTAGTTGAGCAGCTTCAGGATTAGGTTGTATAGTTTTTCATAGTTTAGAACTGAACCCGTCCGCGGCCAGCCGATGTAGTGTTTCCAGCGGTTGAAGGAAGGAGTAGAGCAGCACCCAGCAGGCGAAACGAGGCGGAGGAGCTACATTGCTAGAGTTCAAGCGACCAGCCAACAGGTTTTTTTCCAACAGCCGACAGAATGTCTTCAGTCGATAGGTATGTTTCTCATTTTTCCAGCAGTCGACACAATGTCTTCCATCGACGGCAAGCTGTATATATTGTTGATTTTTCCTTTTGGTAATTCCATCGAATGTCATATTGTAAGATATTGTAGCGCTTATGCACTGCCGTCGCTTGCCAGCCGATGGTATTCTTCAGTGTCAGCTGCCAGGGTTGTCTACATAGACGGACAGGGGCCCAAAGACAGCGGACGGACGGACAGTAGGACGGACGGACAGGACGGACAGCACTTTTTGGCGGACAGTTGCGTGTAAAAAAAAATTACGAACCCTAAATCAAATTTTCAACTTACCCCCTGGTAAAACACGTGTGCACGACACGTCAGACGGCTTTCCACGTCACATCAAGGGGCGGGCGCGTGCCTTCGGACCGCGCGCGTAGCATTTGGGGCCGGGCGCGTACCAATCTGGACCGGGCGCGTACCAATCTGGACCGGGCGCGTTCATGAAGGGCCGGGCGCATTCCAATTAGGGCCGGGCGCGTACGATTTAAGACCGGGCGCGTACCCCTAAGGGCCGGGCGCGTGCATAGCAGGGCCGGGCGCGTAGCACTCAGGGCCGGGCGCGTACCGTCAAGGTCGG